>PVHX01005149.1:95143-115975 GCA_004024805.1 Geosciurus inauris | reverse complement strand
CATCTTCATGCTGGATTAGGGAGTTGCATGTTCAGTTTTTCCCCACTCTATTCCAGAATTCAGCTATAAAAACTATGCAGAATTCAGGGTATATTGCCTACCTACACAGACCTTGCCCCACTTGCCTCTGACATAAAATTGGGCAGTTCTTTCAGTGCTGTAGCATGCCCAGGCACTCGAAAGATCTTTGGAGAATCCAAACAATTTTCCCTGATTGTGCCACAGAAGCCAAATATCTTCTTGGCTCAGATAGCATAACTGTGTGTTTAGTTGAAATATTGCACTCAGGCTATCAGCTCACCCTTCTCTAGAAATGCCAAGGTAGCTTTGAAAATTCTTCAAAGAATCACAATGCTTGATATCCCTCTACTTGGACGAATTAAACTCTGCCAGGCTGCAGTAGGCATAGTTTTCAGTGTGTGACAAATGCACTGTACACCTGGACAGTGTCATCTCTGCTCCCATTCCATTCCACCTGCTCTGCTCTCTTCCTGTTGGCATTGCCAGTGGCAGTGGGGCTCTGTGGTGTTTGGCTTGCAGCCATCCCGCTACATGAGTTGCTTAGAGGGTTCAATTGAAACACATGCCTCAGGAAAATATTTGCTGCTCACTCGAGTTGGGCTGAAGTTATAGAAATGTAATCCTTCCCAGAGCTGTATCCTTAGACATAATCTTTATAAAATAGCTGTCCTCCACAAATCTCCACCAACAATTGACAAATGTGGAGTATATTTTTACATATCAACCTGTTTTTCATGTCCTGCTCCCGCTTCATGCAATTTCACTTTCTCTTCTGCTATTTCAGAGGCAAACATAACAACTTTGCCTCTGTTTATTTCTCTACTTTTCTTCCTTCTCCCCAGATTGGTACCAACATTACAGGTGCAAGCTCAG
Organism: Geosciurus inauris; assembly: GCA_004024805.1. Classification (NCBI taxonomy): domain Eukaryota; kingdom Metazoa; phylum Chordata; class Mammalia; order Rodentia; family Sciuridae; genus Geosciurus; species Geosciurus inauris. The sequence continues at coordinate 115,081 of PVHX01005149.1, read as the reverse complement.
GCACTAACAAATTCTTTCTTGTTTCTCTTTCCATATTCAGAATTACTAAGTCTCTCCAAATCTGACAGTTTATATTATACCTCAATATATTTCTTCAATCTCCCCCTCACTGACTACGTGTTCTCCCAGTTTCATTTCCAAACTGGAGAAGTTGGTGTTTACAACCTGCTTCTACTGGGCCAGCTGATCCCTCAAATTTAATTTTAAAAATTGATGTGCGTGTGCATGCATGCACATTATGGTAAAAACTCACAGCTGCTTATTTGTTTTACATTTACCATGGATTTTTTTTTTTTTTTTTGGAAAGCATTTAAGTATTGAAATCAATGAAAAAAATTCTATAAATACAAAGATGAGAAAAAAGAATTACGAGATGGTAAACTCAACTAAATTTTTTGGAAAGGGTATGTTTTTTCTGAATTTGAATATAGATGCACGGGGAAACAGTTGAATTTACTCCATTGTATATAGGATAGCAAAAGAGTTGAAAAATTAAATACATCAACTTAAAATATTTTTTCATCTAATATGCAATATGTACTTGGTTGTTTGAAAGCCTAAATTGTTTACATAGTGACATTGTCATACAAGCTCAAATATGCATTTTTAAATAAATAAGTGTAAAGCTGATAGTACATAAAATGTTGAATATATTCCAAATTATGTGAAATTTTAATGTCAATAGGCAGATAATCTAAGCAATCTACTCAAGTTGTTAGATTCGGAGGAATATTAAATATTGCTTTACAGCATCATTTTGAGGCCCAAAGAAGGTCAGTAATTAGAGTCCTCTTAAATAACAGAGTGTGAGTCAAGGAGGGACATTTATCCTCCCAATGAGGAAACAAGGAAAAATCTTCTGTCTGAGAAGATGCAGTTCATTAAAAGAGAGTCAAAGGCTGAAATTGTAGCTCAGTGCTAAAGTACTTGCCTAGCATGTGTTAAGCACTGAGTTCCATCATCAGCACCACATAAAAATAAATAAAAGTATTATGTCCATCTACAACTAAAAATATTTTTAAAAAATAGACTAGGAGAGTTAGTCACTATATGATTACTTAAAACAATTGTGTGGGCAAAGCAGACACATAACTTCCAGAAGCAACTGCATTTAGTAGTTTCTAAATTAATTTGAAGAAAGATTATCATATATATTGCATTTAATGAACAGAATTGCACATTGGCTACAAAAAAAAGAATACTTTGCTGTAGTAATTTAGAACTAATTGTATTATATTTCGAGTAAAAATTCTGAATAAATAAGGACATATTTATATGTTAAATAACTGGTATTAAAAGTATTAATGTGAATATGAATTAACTGATATGAATCAATACTGCCTTTGAATGCAAAGAGATCAAAAGTTTAATAAATTCTGTAGGTCAGAGTAACAAGAGAATATTGAATAAATTAATAATATTTATAACCCTGCTTATGTAAGAGATTTGTTAGTTCCCTAGTGATTTAAGATGAGTGTTAGTTGCAGAACCAAACCTATGAAAATATTTTAATTTGACATTTATTAATTTGGGTATTTATTACCCACTAATAAATTATTTATAATTTACTCCCTTATCATAATTTTTATTCTTAACCAATCATTGTATTACTTTTCTAAATATTGACTTATTAAGTGTGCTCAGATATTGTCTGATACTTATTTGAACTGGAATGATTAAGATGAATGATTCAAGACAAGCAAATTGAATTTTAGACAAGTACTTGGATAATAACTTTTACTCCCTGAGTATACAATGTATTATAATATAATGTGTATTGTTTCTTCTCTTTTGTGGTTATCAATACTCATTTTGAGCACTTGCACCAAACAGGAATTTGGCATTTCAGCCTAATGCAAAAAGGCCAAATAATCTAGAATTAAGGTGATTTTTAAATTAAAAATTTAAAGACTGCATGAGAAATCTTAACGAAATGGTGAACTTTAATATGTTAAAAATCACTATGATTAGTAGGACACTTTTTCTTCATAGTTATTAAGAACTATGAGTTTGAGTTTATTGACTTCTTAATGGCACAAAAAAATAGAGTAAGGAATAAGGAGGAGGATATGATGTAGATGACATTTCCACTATACTAAGTAAAAGAGCAAATACAAAAGTAAGGTGAAGAGATGTTGGAGTTAAAGCAAATAAGATGATTATAGTACTCAAAGTAATTCAGATAGGTGAAGACAAGTGTAAGAACATATTACTAAGGATTTTCTGTCCTCCCCCCCAGAAGAGTGTTAGAGCACTTGAAAAGCTAAAGTTCAGGATGGAACAAGGATAAGTACTCTATGGTTCACAACAGTAACATGGTGTGCAAGAGACCATTATGCTTTGTGATGACACCAGTTCTAAGACTACTAGTGGGTTGTCAGTAACATGAGGCCACCCAAGGAAGTAATAAGATATAGACATCTTGCATTTGACAGATAAAGGCAAACATTTGGACTCCTGAAGTAGGTGCTAACATAGCATCCAAAAAGACCTAGTAATAATAGTAATACACTGAGACCCATCATGGAAGAGTCATAGGGACGGATCTATGACCATCCAAGGTGAAGCAAATTTATACAGGTAAAATAATTTGAGAGTCAAAATTCCCCTTTCTTGATGAGGACTTTCCTTGATATGGAAGATTAAAAAGTAGAGATGCACCTGAGAAGGACCTGGAATATAAATTGATTATATTTGACTAATAGAAAACTTGAAAGAATGATAGTTTTGATCTTTTTTGGAGAAAAAAAATCTCAACTTGTAAAATACTGGCTGGCTAATTAGATAATTCAATTACAAAGATAAGTTGGGAATTTAAACAAATTAACTGAAATCAATCAAAATATACTATGCCATATACTTGCATGTTCAAGTAGAAGTAAAGGAAAAGAAAAAGATATGGTAGGTTGAAACTACATTGCAAATTTTAGTCATGAAAAAAATACTTAAAGAGAGGAAAGAGTTAAACTGTTTCTACTAAGATTCTCTGGCAGTGATTTTTTAACAGGGAAACAAAATTTAACAGTTGTACCCTAGTAATAGCTTAGAAAAACATTCACTTATTTTCTAAAAAGTGACCAATTATAGATAATGAGTGGCTTACTTTTATCTTAATCCCCCAATATTGTAGGTTTTAGAGGGTAGCATTTAACTACCATATCCTGGTAAATTTGTTCCAGATCTTAACCCCTTAGTATGTAATTACTTTGTGTTGCCCCTTAGAAAAGCAATTTAATTCAGCCTTCTGTTTTTCTTTCAATAGGCCAGTAATTTCCTATTTGCTTTTGGAGTCAGGGAACTTTTCAGATATTTTTAGAAGATACAGAAAGTGTTTCAGAAAGTATAAACAAGACAAATTGGTAAAGAAACACATGAGAACTTTTAACATAGTCATAAATTACTACAGAACCTCTCTAAGCAACAAAATTTTGTGATTAACACTCATTCAACTTACAAATGCATTTACTGCTAAACAGTGACGTTGAATTTATTCTCTCTCATTTCTACCAAGAAGCAATTTTGAAAAAAAAAAAGTCTTCAAAGTTTGAAAGAGTAGAGGGCAACAAAAAGAAGTACCCTTGGTATTTTTTTCTCTCTAGACATCCACAGTTCTGTTGTTAAGGAAGTCACATTCTTTTTCTGTTACTTATATTTGAATGAAATGAATTTTCCTGAACCTTTATAACAGACTCCTTAGCAAGAAGTGAAAGAAAGCTTTCCAGCTTTGCCATTCAATGGCCCCTTTATCTGTTGTGACAATGGAGAGTGTTTCCTTATATCATGGATCCTTTGTGTAGTCACAGCTCTTCTAACACATTAAAACCCTATCTGGAGCAGGAGAGCTCATGAGCCCTCAGGACTTCGCGGAATGTCTCATAGCCCACTCAATCCAGAGACACAGTTCCTGTCTTCAAGGCAATGCACTGAATTTACTTTTTACAAAATTTATTTTCCTAAAGCTTCCTAAAATTTGAGATCTTTACATCTCTGGTCAAATTTCTCAATTCTCCATTTTCTCTTGTTAAAACTTGAGCTGTTAGCACCTCCATCCAGGAGATAGAAGTTTCCTTTCTGAGTGGAATTCTCTTCTTCCCAGAGTTACTATTTACCTTACCAGGACCAGACATTCAGTAACTCAACCACCATCCTTCCGGACCACTGCTGGAGTACACCTGACTTCATGTGGAGCTCCAAGTTCTTTTTTTTTTTTTTTTTTTAATATTTTTTTTAGTTGTTGATGGACACAATGTCTTTATTGCTTTGTATGTGGTGCTGAGGATCGAACCCAGGGCCTCACGCAGGTGAGGCAAGCGCTCTACCGCTGAACTACAATCCCAGCCCTGGAGCTCCAAGTCCTGTAGTATTTATTTGAGGTATCTGTCATCACTTTTGTCTCCTAATTTCTCTAGAAATACACATTTTTAGATTTGTTATCCTTCTGGAAATCTTGCAAAATTCAGGTTTGAGCTGTCTCCATGTTTAAAATGAACTTTAATAGCCATAACTTTATATGAAACTCTACAGGGAAAAAATGTTTTCCCAAGGATTTATCAGATATCACAAGATCTACAGTTTTATAAGGTTAAACTCCTATTTAAAAGTTTTTAAATTTTTCAACAAGACCACATGGAGTCCTCAATTCAAATGGTAAGATATTAGAGTCTAGAAAAGTTCTAACAAGCTACTTATAATACCTGAGAAATATTTCAAAGTCATCAGCTAAAATGTCATTTATATACATGATAGGATATTTCTGAGTCTATTTCCTATGTTTCTATACTTTTGCCTAATACTTTGTATTATATGCTACAAATCAACACAGTACTTATTAGAATATATACTGATACCTTGTATGTCAACTTCTTCAAATAATAAGCTCTTTGGGAATAAGTATTATCTCTTCTTTACCCTTGTCATTCTGCCTTGCAGAATATTGTCTATAATAAAACATGCAGGCATCAGGCTTTCCTCCTCTTCAGTGGAGCCCATGTCTTAACGGTGCATTCTCTTCATACTCCGTTTACTGAACTTTATTTCTCTGCAGGTATTATCAACATTTACATGGTTTATATTTTAATTATTTTCCCATGAATAGTGCTTTTAGAAGTTAACCACATGCCATTAACTTTGGATGTTTTTCTTTTTCTTATGTTTAAAATACAGTCTGCCTCACACCAACTATTCAATAAGAAGTTTTTGTATAAATAAGTGAATAATAATGTAAGGAAAAAATAAACAAATACAACAGAAAATGGAAGGATTTACAAAATAAATTGAAATTGAGCTCATAAAGGAGAGCTTAAATATATTTATTCTTAAATATTATACATAGAGTAATGTTCTGCTGACTTTGTTTGCTTGATCCACTTTCTGTAGGAATAACAGGCCATGTTTGTCACAACTAATTCCATGTGAAGAAAAAAAATAGATTTTTTACTTACTTTTAAATATGTAATATTTGGCAATACTTTAACATCATTGCCAGTTGCTGGATTTTTAGTAACTACTAACACTTTACATTGACATAAAACTTGAAATTTCTTACTAACTTCTATATTCTGCTTTCTTTTTTTAAGAGTATAGACATTTATGGATTTTTTATGCACTATAGAGAAAACGAGGCACTGCAACTACCAATTTATTGAGAAATCTAGATATTGTTTTGTAAGACATTTTGTACTAATTTGCTATTACTGAATAATATATTACCACATATTTATCCTCTATAGAGTATAACATGTCTATTATTTCACAGTTTTCATGAGTAAAGAGTTGAGACTTACAAGTTAGCAGATTGTTTATTCTATCCAGGTTGACATTAGGCTAAATTGCAGGTATCAACTATGGCTGCAATTTCTTTGTCTCTTGTCTCTCCCCCTTTCGTCCCCCCTCTTTTTCCCCTGGTACTAGAGGTGAAACCCAGGGCCTTGTTCATGTTCATGCCAGCCAAGAGCCACTGAGCTTACACCCTCTGCCCCCTGTGGCTCCAATATCATGTGAGCTTCATATTACCTTCTGAGTTCTTTTAGATTCTTGGCAGAAGTCATTCTCTTGCAGCCTTAGGATAGAGCCCTACATATGTGTTTCTCTGTGTAGTTCATAGAATTTCCATTTGTTACCCTTCTGTAGGTAACTGGTCTCTAAAACAGTTCATCTTCTCCTAAGATGTTGCCTGATCAAATCAAATACACTTCCTGTTTGATTAGTAAAAGGGCAACCGATTAGTAACTTAATCACTAAAATAAATAGGTTATACTCACAGGTCCTGTTCACAGTCAGTAAGAGAGAATATTTAATTATTTAAGGCATGGGAAGGGTCTGTTAAGAATTTTGCGTAACTCAATAATTCAAACTAATAAGAAAAGACCTGAGACTGAGTCCATTCCCTGTAGAACCCAACCCCAACGTTGTCTTGCCTCTAAACATATAATAAATATGTGTGCCACCTGTCCTCTAGTCAGGGATTCAAAAGTGGATGAAAACATCATTAAAGCAAGCAAATAACCAAACAAATTATTTTTCAATTAAATTTTTAATCTCTGGTCTTCAATTTGAACTCAAATATTTAGGATATTTGAATGACCTACATAAGAGGACCAATATCCAGAGAGTAGTGCATAAGCTGTCATAAACAATGTAGAAAGCATGTGACTATGAGGGTGAAAAGGAATAGTACAAGTAGATTTATGAGTTCTTAAAGGCTCTTATTATCCAGTTTCATATTTATATATCACTAGCCAAAACAATAGCTCTGAAATCTTTCTAGTCTCTAACAAAGTCTTGGTGAAGTTGTATAAAATTGTTTTATATATATTTTCATGATAATATCTTGGTGTATTTCTTGGTCCATTACTTGAGTCAAAGTGGCAGATTACATTGTTGGAGTTTATGAACTGATCACTCAGTAAAATGTATGTAAAGTTAGTGATATTTGCAACCGAGTGGTTTTGGTCATCGTCATTGAAGCTGCAAAGTAGAAAGTTGGAGAAGAGTGGCAGATTCTAAGGAGTGGGAAATCATTGGATTGACTGATGTGAGGCAGTTGTCTCTTGGAGAAAGCAAAAGTATCCTTTAATTTTAGAATGGCATAGATAATAACCTCTACAAGATTTTCCTTTATGCATGAGAGTGTAGGGTTGTACATTTACCAAAAAGCAAGAGATGTACCAGGATATAAAACCAAGCATAAAGCAAGCTTGGGAAACATAAGAGAGTCCCTAATATGAAAGAAAGAAAAGCAATAAATTTTCCATATTCAACATATCAGTGCCTTAATGAGGAACATCACGGGGGAAATAATCTCAGAACTGTCTACTGTGGGGAAGATTAGATTTGTCTGTCTTCAATGGTGCGGTTTAGTGTAGAGATGATGTTACGATGTTATCTGGAATGTGGGAGCTTAGTATCCACTTATAAAGGATACCCCTTACGGTTGATTTGGGTTTTATTTTTGAGGTTTTATATATACATATATATATACATATATATGTGTGTGTGTGTGTGTGTGTGTGTGTGTGCGTGTGTGTGTATATATATATATATATATTTTTTTTTTGGTACTGAAGATTGAACTCAGGGGCATTCGACCACTGAGCCACATCCCCAGCCCTATTTTGTGTTTTATGTAGAGACAGGGTCTCACTGAGTTGCTTAGTGCCTCACCATTGCTGAGGCTGGCTTTGTACTCGCAATTCTCCTATCTCAGCCTCCCTAAGTGCTGGGATTACAGGCTTGCACCACCATGCCCGATTGAGGCCCTATATTTTTAAAACAAGAATGAGGCATTTGTAGAGACAATGTTGGGCCTGGGATATTAATTCATAATTTTTTTTCTGTGAAGGGACTTTGTAGATGTACAACTAGCAGAAGTGATGTCAGTATCCATGAAAATCTTTTTGTTTCTGTTATTTTCTTCTTTCTCTCTTTTATCTTCTTATTTGCTTGTGCTAGGGATTAAACTCATTGTCTCACATATGCTAGGCAAGCACTGATCCACAGTCCCAATATTATCTTTCATTTTATTTTGAGACAGGAATTCCCAAATTGTTCAGGGGGCCCTTAAATTTGCTATTCTCCTGCCTCAACCTCCTGAGAAGATAATATTGCTTTAACTCTGTTCCGGGTACTGACCTCACCTCTTCTCTGTCCTCAGTTTCAACTTTACACGTCATTTTGTATAATCTTCTCTGATTATACAAAGTCACCAGCTGTTCAGGATTGTCTCCAGTGATCTTGTTAGATTTGGCTCATATCTCCCATGTACAAATCACCTTGCTGTGGTCCGTGCTTATCATCCCCATAGACTGCAAGCTTCTTGGCATTGTTTGCAAGGTTCAGTATTTATTGTGAAGCAAGAACTTAACCCATTTGTTTCATTATCACAGACATAGAACCTCTAGAAATGTAAACATACTATATAATATTTTATAATATGAGATTATATCATATGATTATATCCTTATTCTTACATGTTATAACAATGTTAATTAGTATTACTTAATATAATAATAAATATAAGCCCTGGCTGTGATTTCCAACCTATTTTAGTGGGCTTTTATCAATTTCATTGTAATATTCATAGAATCAATAATTTGGGACTTAGTGGTTAGTGGAGGCCTTTCTCTTACAGCCTTGCCAACTTGAATAGTTTCAATGTTTACTAGTGTAAAAATTTGTCTCTTATAGTTTTAAATTGCACTTCCTTGATTATATGAGATGCAACATTTTTCTAGTGTTTATTAACGTGTGCCTCTTTAAATAACTGTATAGTAACATTCTTTACTTAGTTTCCCATGAGGCTATTTATTGTATTAATTTATTAATAATCATTGGATACTGAGTGCATTAATACTTTGTCTGCTATACCTAAGGTCAACATTTTCTTCAGACAAATGTCTAATTTTGTTTAGATACTGTTCACAAATTTAGGTATATTTGTTTTAAATATATATGTTCTGTCATTATTGTCCTTATGACTTGCAGATTTGGAATCCTACTTAAACTGGCCTTCTGTAGTTCCAGATTAATACAATATTCTATTGTATTTTTCTTAGGAATTTCATGTTGCTTGTGAATATAGTCCTTAGATATTCAATATAAAGTATTGTAAATGTATATGATGAAATATAACCTTTAGATGTTCAATATAAACAGTTTTAAATGTATGAGATAGGGACCTAGTTACATTTGTTTAAAATAAATAATTTTCATAATAAGTACTGAATAGTTCCACATTTCCCAATTATTTGGAATATGAAGTGCACCTTTCAGATGGAATTCAAAGAACATGGACAATTTGGACAAGGGGAAACGCATAGGAATTGATCCATTTCAGCAATCGGGCCCAAATGCATAGAGATGATAGTGGGAATTTGGCAAAATCATTTAAAGAATGACAAACATGGCATCCTGCAACAATGAATAATGCAGTTTATAATGGCCAGATTTGTGAAGCAGGCCAAGGATGGAATTGCTCATTTTGCAAATGAAAAAATGGGAACTCAGGTGAAAACTTATGCTAGATTACTCCACTGATTTTTATCTTTATGATATTCAATCTCCTTTCCTACCACCTTGTTTTCCTTATTTTGCTCTAGCTTTCACATATAAAAGAAAACATTTAGCTCTTGATTTTCTTAATCTGGCTTATTACACTTAGCATGATTTCTCCATTTCCATCCATTTACCAGAAAATTCCTTTCATTCTTCTTTATGGCTAAAACTCCATTGTATGTATATATATGTATATACAATTTCTTGATTCATTTACCTGTTGATAGGCTCTGAGTTGATTCCATAATTTGGCTAATGTTAATCATGCTGCTTCAAACAGTGAAGTAGCTGTATCACTATAGTATGCTAATTTTAGTTCTTTTGGATAAATATTGAAAAGTGGGATAACTGGGTCATATGAGTTCCATTCCTAGATTCTGAAGAATCTCCACAAAGCTCGCCATAGTGATGGTACTAATACACACTCCCACCAGCAATGTGAGTGTATCTTTCCCTTCACATACTCACTAGCAGTTATTATTGTTTGTGTTCTTGATAATTGTCAGTCTGATTGGAGTGAGATGAAATCTTAGTCTTGTTTTGATTTCAATTTCCCTGATTGCTAAAGATGTTGAACATTTTTTCATATATTTGGTGGCCATTTGTATTTCCTCTTTTGAGAAGTTTCTATTTAGTTATATCGCTCATTTATTAATTGGGTTATTTGTTTGTATGTTTTCGGCATTAGAGTTTTTGAGTACTTTATATATTCTGGAAAATACTCCCTTGTCATAAGAGTAGCTGGCAAAGATTTTTTTCCCATTCTGTAGGCTCTCTCTTCACTCTCTTAATAATTTCTGTTGATGTGAAAAAGTTTCTTAATTTGATGGTATCCCACTTATTGATTGTTGGTTTTATTTCTTGAACTTTAGGGGATTTTTTGAGGAAGTCATTGCCTATACCTATATAATCAAGAGTTGATTGGACATTTTCTTCTAAGAGTTACATGGTTTATTATCTAGTTTTCAAGTTTTTCATCCTTTGATTTGACTTCTGTGCATGGTGAGAGATAAAGATGTTATTTCATTGTTCTACATGTAAAATATCCATTTTCCCAGCACCTTTTGTTAAATAAGTTGTCTTTTTTCCAACATCTGTTTTTACTCCCTTTATAAAAAATCAGATAACTGTAAGTGTTTAGGTTGGTCTTGGTGTGTTCTATTATATTTCATTAATTTAATCATTGAAATGAAAGAACTCCACAACAAAAACTATAGAATACTCAAGAAAGAAGTTGAAGAAAATCTCAGAATATAGAAAAACTTCCAATGTTCTTGGAGAGGCAGAATTAATATTATTAAAAAGATCATACTACCAAAAGCAATATACACATTCAGTGCAATCCCCATCAAAATACCAAGGACATTCTTCACAGAAAAAAATGAGTTCTTAAATTTATTTGGAAGAATACAAGACCTAAAATAGCCAAATAAATTATGAATAAGAACAGTGATGCAGGAGGCATCACAATATCCAATCGCAAATTGTACTACAGAACTATAGTAACAAAAACAGTATGGTACAGGCACTGTTATTTTTAAGTTCCAGTTATAAGCAAATTTGGATAAGTGGAGACATGGAAACCACCAGTAGAAAAAGGAGAGAACAAAAAAGCTAAAGTGAAAACTTGCCTATAGACTTCTGGAGTGAGTTAGAGCCAATTTCTATGCCAAAGTTGTTTCCTATTCCCACAGTATACCTTAGGAGTTAGTGGTCATGATCTCACCATTTTTCGCACAGTACTAATGTTTTATAACCTTAAAGAACATTTCAATGATGAGGTACAGAACACTGATTCTTGGATAGATGCACATCTATGGTGTAATCTTTTGCTATTTACAGATATTAGTGATAAAAGACTACTAGATAGGACTTCCCAAGGGGTAATGTGGTGAGAAGGTACATGCTAGCAGGAAGAGTCTTGAGGCTAGGGGAAGGTTAGCTAGGCTTACTTGTTTCTAGTGGATTGGCTAATTCAAATAATTTTGTGGGATCCTGGGTATTGGGTTTTTCCCTAGTTATCTGGAACTTGCTCTGGAGTGATTAATGTGGCTATGTAGTGACCTGAAGTATGCAAACTTGATAATGGAAATGGTCTCATGTATAGTCTTAGCAGCCCAAGGAGAGGAACTGACAAGCTTCTGGGAAGAGCCTCAAGATTGGTCTAAACCAATCTTTTTCAAAAACACGTTATTGAATTATATTGACATATTCAAAAATACACATATTTAATGTATGCATAAGTTTGGGGATAAATATATATATACCTGTGAAATGATCAACATCATCAAAGCCATAAATATATTAAAACCATAAATATATCAAAGCCCTAAGTGTATTAGAAGCCATCATCTTCCAAACTTTCCTCCCAACTCCTTTAATTACAGCATTTAAAGAAAAGTTGTATTAGTGATCCAAACACGACTTATAAAAACAAGTTAAAAATTATAGGGCTTATTTCAGTAGGCTACAGTTTATACACATGAATAATTATAAAGCTTCAACACATTTTATTGTTCAATTAGGGACACAAAATTCTTTGGCAGATAACTACATGTTTGTTGGGGGGTGAAAGAGAAATATTAATTGGGGGAAAATAGCTAATAGAACTTTCAACTGGAATTCATGGTTTAAGGTAATGTCTTAAGTGCCCCAAACTCACAGTAACAATCTGCTAAATGGGCAAAGTAAATCTTGAATTTACCTTATCTATTCAGTAAGACTGAAATTCAAATATATGACTAAATACTGCAATGAAATTGCCTCAAACCCATAAGAAGATGGGGATGTTGGAATGGATCTATTATGTGCAACAACCTGGTCAGTCATCCTTTCTTTATATGGGCTGGAAGAGACAGCCTGAAAAATATAACATATGCCAAACATTGAAGAAATGTATTGATGACGGGGCCAACAAAACTCTTGAAAAGTTGTGTGATGACTTAACTCAAAGATACAGGAGATGTGGGTGAGGCCACAGCACAATTGACTTGATTGGTCTCTGGGAATGGAAATGTCTATAGCTAGACACCAAGTGGTAAGTTTAACTCTCAGAGACCTAAGTGAAATAATTATATCCTTGAAGCTTTTAGAGATAATTTGCAAAATTATCTGCAATAAGGCTTTAGGACTCATTTGCAAATGAAGTACCTAGGTCAGAGAGATAATATATGTGGTGTCTTGACAAAAATCAAAATTGTTTTTGATTTTATCATCAGCGATATAGTGGTGCTAGATAATTTATTCACTGGTGTTTTAGAATTGAATAAGAGTACTAAATTAATGATACTTACTGACATATATAAGAAAAAATTGTATCTTGGAGGGAGAAAATTTGTTTGTATCATTATGTTGGAGTTTTATGGTTTCTCAATCCATTCAAAACTGAAATCAGTTTATACACCTTAAACATCTTGATTGATGGTAAACCAGGATCCATTCAAGAAGAACCTAGCAATACACTCATAAATATATATGTTGGATATCCTTTTACACCATCTCAGGAGGAAGTGAAAGACCAAATCTTCTAGAATCCTGGCTTTTAAGACATTCTGGTACCTAAAGATAAAGTGGAGAGCTCACAGTGGTCAGTGATCAGTCTTGGATCAATTCAGTTTCTCTATAGTCTCAAGCCCATTATATAGTTGTTTTTCCCAATCTAAAAAATACAGATGATATGACTATAAGTAATGACTATGACAATTCCCACAGTAGTTCTCTGATCCATAGATATAAAATGCTGTGGTAGAAAAGATCAAATGCTGTGGTAGAAGAGATCAAAAGCAGTCACTAGAACTGCACCTGCTTAACCCTGCCTTGTAGGAAACAGAGCAAAACAAAAATGTCATATCCCTAGAGGAATTACAAAGATTAGCAACACCATCAATGGTCTGAAATATGCAAGAGTGCTAATTCCTACCACATCCCCATTTAACATGCCTATTTGGACGGTGTAAAACCAAATGTGTCAAGAAGAATGACAGTCGATTATCACCAACATAATTAGGTAATGATTCTGATCACAGCTGCATTTCCAGATATGGTATCTCCCCTGGAGAAAATTAACACAGGCCCTGACACCTGGTATACAGCTATTGAAATAGCAATGTGTTTCCTCCTATCTCTGCCAGCAAAGAAAAGCATAAGCTGTTTGCTATCACATGATAGATATAAGAGTATACCTACCCTGTCTTATTTTAGAGCTGTACCACCTCTCTACTTATTCGCCAAAAATATTCTGGAGTAGGCATGCACATGTTTTTTGATACTTTACAGACAGCAACACTGATGTGCTGAATTAATTCATGATTGCATGATCACTCAAAACTGAATAAGCAGGAAGTCTCCAACATCCTAGAGCCTTAGTAAAACAAAGGGTATTAAAGGGTAACAGATGAACCCCTCAACATTCAAGCATCTGTAAAATTGGTGAAATACCTTGGAGTTCTATGGTCTGAGCCATGTTTATTAATGCTGTCAAAAGAAAGAAAAATTGTAACATCTTACAACTATAACTATTGATGAGCAAGCACAACATTTAGAGGGCCTTTTTTAGATTTTGAAGGCAATCTGTATCACCTTTGTGCATGGTGTTCCAATCCATTTCCTCATGAAATCGAAGGAATGCTTATTGTGAGTTTGGCCCAGAGCAGGAAAGGGCTTCTAATATATCCAAAATGCTTTGCAAAATTATCTGCAATAGGGCTTTACAACTCAGAAACTTGTAAATGAAGTACCTGGGTCAGAGAGAGAATATTTGTGGTGTCTTGACAAATCTTAGTGAGAGGTTAGGAGTTTCACATCACAGGATTTGGGAGGAAAGTCATGTTCTTTTCTATTGACAAATTTTATTTTCTATTTGAAATAGGGCATCTTGCTATTTCTGGGCCTCCTGGGCCTCAGTTGAGAAGGAACGCTTTATATGAATGTGGTAGCCTTAATAATTCCTCCCAAAGATAACTATATCCTAAACCTAAAATATGTACATATTTTTAGATGTGATTAAGGATTGAGAAGTGAGGAGATCATCTTGTATTATTCCACTGTAGATTCATTGTAATCAGACCAGAGGAAAACAGAAAGTCAATAAAAACAGCTGGCAGGAGCATGAAAGACAAACAGAGAGAGAGAGACATTGGAAGGTGCTCCATGGCTGATTTTGAAGATGGATGAAGGTACCCTGAGCAAAGGAATGCAAATGGCTGCTGGGAAAGGAAAGAAACCAATTGTCCTCTTAGGCCTCCAGAAATAAGGTGGCCTTGATTTTTTGACTCTTGACCTCCAGACTGTAAGAACATAAATATGCATTGCTACTAAATTTGTGGTGAATCATAACATTGTCGATAGAAAACTAATACAATGAGATACAATATTATAATCAAAGCTTACTTGCTCATCCTACATTGGTTGTTATCTGGTTCAAAAGAATAAATACCTACTTACAAAATACACATAATTATACCTGCATAACTACTTCTACAAATTAAAAAAGTAGATATTCATAATACTACTAAATTTTATAATGAAAGTGATCTTTAGGAGACTGGATTTCAGTAGCTCCTAAAATCTCAAAAGTGCTCCTGAGCAGATGTAGTAGATCTCCTTTTCATTTTCTTCTTTATCTACCACTCAAACCAACAGATTCTGTCAAAATGAATAGAATATGAAATAACTTGAATTTGATTTAAAAATATATTTGTGAATCTAGCTGTACATTTGACTTACACTAGTCTATAGCCTACTCAGGATAAATTTAAATGACAATAAGGAAAGAGAATTGTCCTCATGGACAGATGTTTAAATGGTATACCTGGTTGTTCCATTGTGTTAAAGAAAACAAAGTCTGAGAAAGATATCTGTAAAAATTCATAGATAATAGTTTTTTGACTAGGTGCTGAGTGGCTCAGAAAAACACAGATTGGAAAATGCTCCAGAAATCCTTAAGAAAATATGTGTGGATACGTAAGCATGAAATGTGAAGACATTTATGTCACACTGAAATGCTTAACAAAAAGTATTTCCTAAGAAGAAAGCACACAGCTAGTTATTCAGATGTATGAGATGAGGAGTGCTGTAAATATCAGTCTCTTTCTCTAGAGTCCTAGTGCTTTTTAGTTATCTCATGAATATAATTGTAAAAGGAGGGGGAGATGGTGAGGAGCATGTGTTCAATGACACAAATTTCTTCTTATCAAAGCTAACCTTGCTATTACCACTGTGGAGTAGACAATGTGCCTATGATAAAGACAAACACTGGGTACCTGATAGGCACTCATTTACATGGGAGAAAACTGCTGACAACATGGTGGAAATTTAATCCACTTATTTCACCTTTGAGGAAATATGAAGGGAGAAGTTGACCCCTTAGTAATCACCTATTTCTGAGGTTTTGCATGTAATATTGCCTCTTACCACTTGGAAACATGTAAAAATAAAGACATTGTGGCACTGGATTCATACTCTCAAAAAGAACTGGTTTAATGTTTCATTACACAGAAGAAATTTGCTAGGTAGAAGAGTGGGATAACCTATTCCAAAGTCTCAGCTACAGTATCTTAAAAGTTGAGATGTTGGGGGTCGGTTCCAAGATGGCGACTTAGACACACTCCTCCGTACTAGTCTCTCCAGAACCAAAGCTGGAAGTAATGGAAATACGACCTTCCAGCCAGCTTCTTGACATCATCCTATGGCTCACCATCCCCTGCAGGAATTTCACTTGCGTGTGTGCACACAGGGCCACCAGGCAGCAGCGATTGCCACAAACAGCATGATTTCAACGGCGATCAGCAGAACACAGCTGCAGCGTGCGGGGTCCCAGCCCAGGGCTGGAGCCCAGGATTCACCCTGGGTGGGCAGGGCCTGCTTCTACATGGGGTACCTGGCTCCAGCGCCCACCCAACCACACAGGACCACTAGCAGTTGCTCCTGTGGACAAACCATCTCCTGAGTGGGACCCCCGGCTACTGTTCTTTGTGGATCTACATCTAACACGGCAGAACTTCCTGCACCAGGGGGTGTGAGACAGCACCTGGGAACAAACTTTGACCTCAACACAGCACACCGGGAAACAGTGCATCCACCAGTGGCCCAGAGCTTCACCCTGCTGTGAAACCCACACCCAGGACACCAGTAGGGAAAGTCCAGCAAGCAACGGACAATGCCACCTACTGGAGGTGAAAGGAACCATAACTCTTTATTTACACTGAGACTTTTTATTTTTATTTATTTTTTATTTTTAAATTTTTTAATTAATTAATTAATTAATTAATTTTAAAATTTTATCCTTTACCTTTTTCTCCTAATATTTCTATTGTTTAATCTTTTTTTTCATTTCTCTGCTCTTTTCTTCTTTCCTTTCCTTCTTTTTCCTTCCCTTTTTTCTCTCTCACTCTTTTCCTACCCTCTAATCCACAACAGTTGTGAAACCAAGTATTTGTTATAAAGTGGGATATGATAGATTGGGATTTCTGAACTATATACTAGAGTGGTATTATATAGTCTTGTAACTCCCACTTGCATATGTTTTATTTTTTTTGCTATCATCTCATCTTGCTGTACTCTTTTTTCTTCCTCCTTACTGGTCTTCCCCAACTCTCTGTTGCTCCTTCTAGTAATAACCAACTTCCCTTGGATTTCTTTTTCATGCTTTCTAAGATCTAATAACCATATCCACACTTCTTACTACCCCAACATTCTATCCTACACCCCACCCCCAAGTTTCCCTAGCCCACCAACAGAAATTATAGACCCATGTGCAAACTTATTGTTTACATAATAGATTGAAAAGGAACACATAATTGTTGTATATCATGAATAAACTGTAAATGTATTTGGGAGCTATTAGGAGTTACTTGGTTTGAAACTGTATATTGTTTCTATTGAGATCAATCAATATTGGTCTCCCCTTTAAAGGAGAGGTATTGAAACACTGCAGGGAACTATACCCATATAGGAGTAAAAACTGTAACAACTTGGATCAGCAGAGATGGAAGGAAAGACACACAAACATCTTGAAAAAACAAGGGAAGAAAGTGACTCAAACAAACCAAGATACTACACCATTAGAATCCATGGTCAGTACAGCAGAAGAAATGACAGAACAGGAATTCAGGATGTACACAATTAAAATGCTCTGTGACTTAAAGAATGATATAAGAGAGCAAGCCCAGTTATCAAAACATCATTTCAATAAAGAGATACACAGGCAAATACAGGAAGTAAAAGATCACTTCAATAAAAAGATAGAGATTCTGAAAAGGAACCAAACAGAAATCCTTCAAATGAAGGAAATAATAAACCAAATTAAAAACTCAATAGAAAGCATCACCAACAGATTAGACCACTTGGAAGACAGAACTTCAGATACTGAAGACAAAATATTTAACCTTGAGAATAGAGTTGACCACACAGTGAAGATGGTAAGAAACCATGAACAGAACATCCAAGAACTATGGGATAACATTTAAAGACCAAACTTAAGAATTATTGGGATAGAGGAAGGCATAGAATTCCAAACCAAAGGAATGAGCAATCTATTCAATGAGATAATATCAGAAAACTTTCCAAATATAAAGAACGAATTGGACAATCAAATTCAAGAGGCTTACAGGACACCAAATGTACAAAATCACAACAGACCTATACTAAGGCACATCATAATGAAAATGCCTAACATTCAGAATAAGGAGAGAATCTTAAAAGCCACAAGAGAAAGGAATCAGATTACATATAGGGGGAAGCCAATTAGGATAACTGCAGACTTCTCAACCCAGACCCTGAGAACAAGAAGATCATGGCAAAGGATATACCAAGCACTAAAGGATAGCGGATGCCAACCAAGAATCTTATATCCAGCAAAATTAAGTTTTAGGTTTAATGATGAAATAAAAACCCTCCAAGATAAACAAAAATTAAAAGAATTCACAACAAGAAAGCTGGCACTACAGAACATTCTTGGTAAAATATTCTATGAAAAGGAAATGAAAAACAACAATGAAAACCTGCAGAGGGATGAGATACACTAAAGGCCAATCAAAGGAGAAACCCAGTCAAGTTAAAAACTAAAAATAAACGAAAATGTCTGGAAATACAAACCATGTCTCCACAATAATATTGAATGTCAATGGCCTAAACTCAGCAATTAAAAGACACAGACTGGCAGATTGGATTAAAAAAAAAAAAAAAAAAAAAGACCCAACAATATGCTGCCTCCAAGAGACACATCTCATAGAAAGAGATACTCACAGTTTGAAGTGAATGGATGGAGGAAAGTTAGTGAAAAGGGATAAAGAAGGTCATTTCATACTGCTCAAGGGAATCATACATCAACAAGACATAACAATCTTAAATATCTATGCCCCAAAAAATGGGGCAGCCATGTTTGTCAAACAAACCCTTCTCAAATTCAAGAACCAAATAGATCCCAACACAATAGTATTGGGTGACTTTAACACAACTCTCTCACCACTGGACAGATCTTCCAAACAAAAACTAAACAAAGAATCTACAAGTTGTAATAGAACAATCAGAGGTCTAGACTTAACGGATATATATAGAATATTCCATCCTTCAACAAGCAAATACATGTTTTTCTCAGCAGCACATAGACCCTTCTCCAAAATAGATCATATGCTATGCCAAAAGCAAGTCTTAGTAAATACAAAAAAATAGAGATACTACCCTGCATTCTACCTGACCATAATGGACTGAAACTGGAAGTTAATGAAAGTTTTTAAAAAAGAAAGCCACTACAACATCTAGAGACTCAATAATTTGCTATTGAACAATCCATGGGTAACAGAAGACATCAGGGAAGAGATTAAAAAATTTTTGGAGGTAAATGAGAACTCTGATACAACATATCAAAATCTCTGGGACACTATGATGGCAGTGCTAAGAGGAAAGTTCATTGCATAAAGCTCATATATTCAAAGATGTAAAAGTCAACAAATCAATGACTTGACACTATAACTCAAAGCCCTAGAAAAAGAAGAACAAAGTAAACCAAAAGAAGTAGAATACAGGAAATAATTAGAATCAGAGCTGAAATCAATGAAATTGAAACACAAGAAACAATTCAAAAAACTGATAAAACAAAAAGCTTGTTCTTTGAAAAAATAAACAAAATTGACAAACCCTTAGTCACCATAATGAAAAGAAGGAGAGAGAAAACCCAAATTACTAAAATCTGTGATGAAAAAGGAAATATCACAACAGACCCTGCTGAAATACAGAGGATAATCAGAAACTATTTTGAAAACTTATATTCCAGTAAAATAGAAAACCCTGAAGACACTGACAAATTCCTAGAGACATATGACCTACCCAAACTGAACCAGGAGGACATACATGACTTAAACAGATCAATTACATGCAAGGAAATAGAAG
>PVHX01005149.1:0-95043 GCA_004024805.1 Geosciurus inauris | reverse complement strand
AAGTTCTACAAGACCTACAAAGAAGAACTAACACCAATACTCCTCAAATTATTCCATGAAATAGAAAGGGAAGGAACCCTTCCAAACTCATTCTATGAGGTTAGTATCACCTTGATTCCAAAACCAGACAGAAACACGTCAAAGAAGAAAAATTTCAGAACAATATCCCTGATGAATTTAGATGTAAAAATTCTCAATAAAATTTTTGCAAATTGCATATAAAGCATATTAAAAAACTGTTACACCATGATCAAGTGGGGTTCATTCCAGGGATGCAAGGTTGGTTCAACATTCGGAAATCAATACATGTAATCCATCACATCAATAGACTTAAAGGTAAGAATCACATGATTGTATCAATTGATGCAGAGAAAGCATTTGACAAAATACAGCAAACTTTCATGTTCAAAACACTAGAGAAACTAGGGATGGTAGAAACATATTCAACATTGTAAAAGCAATATATGCTAAGGCTAAGGCCAACATCATCCTAAATGGAGAAAATTTGGAAGAATTCCCTCTACAAACTGGAACAAGACAGGGATGACCTCTCTCACCACTCTTATTCAATATAGTCCTTGAAACTCTAGCCAGAGCAATCATACAGATGAAGGAAATTAAAGGTATATGAATATGAAAAGAAGAACTCAAACTATCATTATTTGCAGATGACATATTATATTTAATATGATATTATAACATTCAAAAAGTTCCACCAGAAAACTTTTAGAACTGATAAATGAATTCAGCAAAGTTGCAGGATATAAAATAAATATTCATAAATCAAATGCATTTCTGTACATCAGCAATGAGTCCTCTGAAAGAGAAATTAGAAAAACTACTCCATTTGCAATAGCTTCCAAAAAAATAAAATACTTGGGAATCAATATAACAAGAGTGGTGAAAGATCTCTACAATGAAAATTACAAGACACTAAAGAAAGAAATTGAAGAAGATCTCAGAAGATGAAAAGACCTCCCATGTTCCTGGATAGGCAGAATCAATATTATTAAAATGGCCATACTACCCAAAGCGCTATACAGATTCAATGCAATCTCAATTAAAATCCCAAAGTCTTTTCTTATAGAAATAGAAAAGCAATCATGAAATTCATTTGGAAAAATAAGAGAGCCAGAATAGCCAAGCTATCCTGAGCAAGAAGAGTGAAGCAGGAGGCATCACAATACCAGACCTTAAACTTTACTACAAAGCAATAGTAACAAAAACGACATGGTATTGGCACCAAAATAGACATGTAGACCAATGGTACAGAATAGAAGACACAGAGAGTAATTCACATAAATACAGCTATCTCATACTAGACAAAGGTGCCAGTAACATTCATTGGAGAAAAGATAGCCTCTTCAACAAATGGTGCTGGGAAACTGGAAATCCACATGCAGTAAAATGAAACTAAACCCTTATCTCTCACCATGCACAAAACTCGACTCAAATTGGATCAAAGACTCAGGAATTAGACCAGAGACCCTGCGTCTAATTGAGGAGAAAGTAGGTCCAAATCTTCATCACGTTGGATTAGGCCCCGAATTCCTTAACAAGACTCCTATAGCACAATAATCAATAAATGGGATGGACTTAAACTAAAAAGCTTCTTCTCAGCCAAAGAAACTATCAATGAAGTGAACAGAGAGCCTACATTCTGGGAGCAAATTTTTGCCACACGCACATCAGATAGAGCACTGAACTCCAGGATATATAAAGAACTCAAAAAACTTAACACCAAAAAAAAAAAAAAAACCCAATCAATAAATGGGCTAAGAAGCTGAATAGAAACCTCTCAGAAGAAGATATACAATCAATAAATATATATATGAAGAAATGTTCAACGTCTCTAGCCATTAGAGAAATGCAAATCAAAACTACCCTCAGATTTCATCTCATCCCAGTCAGAATGGCAGCTGTCCAAAATACCAGCAACACTAAGTGCTGGCGAGGATGTGGTGAAAAAGGTACACTCAAACATTGCTGGTGGTATTGCAAACTGGTGCAACCAATCTGGAAAGCAGTATGGAGCTTGTTAAAAAACTTGGAATGGAACCACCATTTGACCCAGCTATCCCACACCTTGGCCTATACCCTAAAGACTTAAAAACAGCACACTACAGTAAAGCAGGCACTTTAATGTTTATAGCAACACAATTCACAATTGTAAAACTGTGGAAGCAACCCAGATGTCCTTCAATAGATGAATGGATAAAGAAACTGTGGTACATATACACAATGGGATATTATTCAGCAATAAAAGAGAATAAAATTATGGCATTTGCAGGCAAATGGATGGAATTGGAAAGCATTATGCTATGTGAAGTAAGCCAATCCCAAAAACCCAAATGCTAAATGTTCTCTCTGTTTAGTGGATGAGGGTACATAAGGCGGGTGGGAATGGGGAACATAGGAGAAATGGAAGAATTCTGGATGTGCAGGGGGGAGGTGGGGGAATTGAAAGGGGAATGGGTATAGTAAAGGTGGTTGATTGAGATCGTCATCACTACCCTTGGTGCATGTATGAATACACAAATGGTGTGACTATCTGGTTTGCAATCAGAAAAGTGGAAAAGTTGAGCTCTATATATGTACTATGACTTGAAATGCATTTAAATAAATTAATTTAAAAAAAAAGTTGAGATGTCATTCTATGGGAGTTAGCAAATGCCACAAATTAAAAACTGATAAATTTATTTTCATGATTAGAATGCATAAATATGAGAATAATAGATGGATATGATATAAACAATTACGATTATAACCTAAGAAATCATTTGTAGAATATTTTACCCCCAAATCTTTATACTTGTATGACTTAGATGTCTTTGAGCTCATAAAACAATTTTTCCATTAAATAACACAGTCAGAATTTTACTGAAATACAAATGGGTAACTATCTCCTGGCTCAATGGAGTTCTTCTTATTGTTGAATGTAAGAGAAAAGAAGGAGCATATGGACTCACCAGAGAGATTTAACTCAATCACCTGAACTAAATTGGTTTATGGTACACTATGAAAAATAGGAGAAAAATATCAAAAACTCTAGACTCCACTGGTGGACCTATCATTATTCTCTTGCTTTATAATACCAAGGAACAGAAAATGAAGTCAGTGAAAAGACAGTAAGTTCAAGAAATGATAGTTAAGTTCACCCTGTTCGTTAAAATGTCTGTCTGGCTGATTGCTATCTGAAGGAAATGGCAATAGAAGAAAGAACATCAGTAAAACGGAAACCCTTGTGTAAACACTGCAGACTGACCTTTGAAGTACAAAAAGCTGGAATTAAGTATATCTCTATCTATTAATCTACATAGCTATATATTTATTCACAAAAGAAGTTATGCATGCCATGAAATTGGGAAACTCCCATCAGATTAGAAGATTTGTACATAAGTCAGGAAAAGAAATACCAAGTGAATGTATTTTAGTGAATGTATGTAAAAACTGAGCAACTCAATGAGAAAAATTAAACTTAGTATTTTCTTTTGAACTCAATTGTAAGATCCACAAATATTTATTACAAATTTGTTCATGAAGGCATTATTTAAAAATCCATAAGGATAAACACCACAGAGAAAATATTGCTTGATTACAGTACAATGAAATTTAAAATCAATAAAAAATATTACTGATATATGTTAGAAAACTAAATAAAAATCAGAAATTAAAAAAAGATTACTTATGCCATTTCTGATTGATAAAACACAGATCTGTATGTACATAATAACAGTAATATTGCTAAATAAAAAAATATTAATAGTTTTAACTAATTCAACTCAAATAAATAAAAA
The DNA here is from genome assembly GCA_004024805.1 of Geosciurus inauris. Classification (NCBI taxonomy): domain Eukaryota; kingdom Metazoa; phylum Chordata; class Mammalia; order Rodentia; family Sciuridae; genus Geosciurus; species Geosciurus inauris. The sequence goes on along the minus strand of PVHX01005149.1, from coordinate 91,246 downwards.
TCTTGGTTTCAGAATTTTAAAAAATATACAGAAAATTGTCTGTTAGAGTTATATAAAATAAAAAACATATTGCTCCATATATTGTACTTTGTATTTAGGAACTAATTATCCGACATCCATGGAAGATAACTGTGTTTAGAGAATTGGAATAGGCACCCTAAATACAGATATTGCGAACAACATCTGACCCTTAAATGAATAAGGGAACAAAACAACTATGCTAAGGAATTTGGCAGAGACACTCATTTATGTCTAGCATCACTTGGAATGAAAAGCATACTGTAAAAAGCTGAAATTGCAGTCAAGATGATTGTAGGATCCTAAATATAGGAATATATGTATACCCTCATTCTATATTGTTCATAAAACTGGAATTCCCAGCAGATGCATGCCTAAAAATAGCCTCATAAAATACGTTAGGGGTTGGGGTTGTAGCTCAATGGTAGAGCACTTGATTAGCACATGTGAGGCACTGAGTTGGATCCTCAGCACCACATAAAATAGATAAATGAAATAAAGTTATTGTGTTCTTCTACAACTAAAAACATTTAAAAAAAATACAACCGTGGGTACACAGTATGCCCACTAAAAATTATCAGATTCTGCTAAAGATAAAAACACAAATTGAGCAATCTGCATGACACAGATTCAGCACGCTTAATGAAACAAAGGCTTAGACTAAAAAGTTTAGAAAAACATTTGAAATTAGAGTGAAAAGAAAAGAAACCACAGAGAGGATTATAAAAGCAAAGACATTCAGGACACATAAAATGCATGATATCATAAATTCAAAGATGTATAAATTTATGTATACAATGTCAATTCTCTGCTACCACATCTACAACCAGAAGAAATTTCAGTCATAATCCTATACTTTTAAAGATAGTCCTAAAATTTAAGTAGTTCACTAATGGATCACAAATGCCTAAGAAAAAAAGCTCATAAAAACATGCAGCAATGAGCTGAGTGTGATAGCACATGCCTATAATTTCAGTCAACTGAGAGAGGCCCTAAACAATTCAGTGAGAACCTGTATCTAATAAAATAATAAAATACAAAAAGGGGATGGGGATGTGGCTCAGTGGTTAAGTGCCCCTGGGTTCAATCCCTGGTACAAAACAAAAAACAAAAAAAGAAAGAAAGAAAAAATGGAATGCTATATCCTTACTTGTTAAATATCAAAATTGATCATAATATATGAACTAAATAGGTTTTATAAAATAAGGGTAACAAAAAGAAATTAGAACAACAAAAATGATTCCATTCGTAAAGAGAAATTAGCTACATAACAATGACATTAAAAAATCAAATAGAAAAAGGAAAACAAAACTGATGTTTATTCAAATTTTTTTTTAAGAATATCTTTATTTTATTTTTATGTGGTGCTGAGGATCGAACCCAGTGCCTCACGTGTGCTAGGCGAGCACGCTACCACTGTGCCATAACCCCAGCCCCTCAAATTTTGTTTTAAGAAATTGGAAGCAGTCCTTCAAAAGACAATAAAAACCCACACCAATTGCATTAAGTATATGAATGTGAAAAGAAAATATTTTTAAATTGTAGTAGAAAATACACAAATATCATAATGACCTCAATTTGTGTTAGTTGATACAACATTGATGCATAGTCCTTATTTTAAAAGATTATGATATTTGACTACAAATAATGATTTTAAAGTATGAGAATATATAACAAAACCAAAGATGAGACTACCCTTCAGAACATAATTTAAGTTTATGTACCTCAGGAAAACCTAAAAATTTATAATGTTTAAAGAGATCTAGACCTCAAAGTGAAAAACAGCCAAGATCACTATCTAATAATTAGAACATTTCCAAAAAGAGACACTAAATTTCCTTTGACCAATTTGAATTTAAAAATGGTTCAACATACTATAAATCAATAAAATTTGAATTAATACATCGGTTGTAGAGACAATTTTTTCCAGAGATAGGAAAGGAAAAAAGATTTTACAAATGTGCACAAAGAAATTGTAGTAATGAATATATTCTGTATCTTTTTGTTATGACAATTTTATAGATGTATACAAATATTAAGTCTCACAAAGCAGATACTTTATTTATTTGGGAGGTGGGCATTCCTAGTGCACTTTATTTACAGTCTGAATTACAGGAAGTGGATCTTGTAAACATTTTAGACTCAACCTGCATGACTTTATGCTTCTGTATATAATTGATTTTGCACTGGTCAGCACCATCCGGTCAGGAACATATTCTTGTTTCTGGTGTTGTACTATCTTGTCACCAGTTCTGGATGTCCAAGAGAATGGTGCCAGTCTCTGATTCTGGTGAGGGCTCATAATGAATAGCATCAAGTGGCATATGAGAGATAAAGAGAGAGAAAGAGAATTCATATGGCAACAAGGGACACAAGACCAAGGAGTACACTTTAAAGAAATATAGTTTATTGTACTTGCGTTATACTTTATTAAAAATATTCTTAAGGCGCTGGCATTGTGGCTCAGTGGTAGAGCACTTGCCTAGCATGTGTGAGGCACTGGGTTCGATTCTCAGCATCACATATAAATAAATAAAAGTCCATCAACAACTAATAAAAAATTTTAAAAAATATTCTTAAACATTGTTATCTCTAAAAGGCATCAAGCTATAAGGGTAAATGTTTACCCATTATCTATATACAGATAATATCAATAATCTAAAGGATTTTGTAGAAAATAAGATACAAAGATATCAACTTGTTTTAGTTAGCATATACTATAAAATGGATACAAAATATAGTACAGTATAATCATATTTCAAGTACCTAAACCAGCATATATTAATAACATTGTGTTAGATACCATATTGACTAATACATGGGGTGTATCTCAATGGACACTTTATCAAAGATTTGCCATACTAATGAAAGTAAAGTCAAGTAAATACCTGAACACATGATCCTTGATGATGTGATAATCATCCATATTATCTTTTCAACAGAGACATGCAGAACACACTGAACACCAGTAGACTATTGTAGAGAGATTTTGAAATACAATATTCTCACATTTGCTCTGGCAAACCCAGAAACGGAGGACACAATAAGATTGGCTGTATGTAACAATACATAAATAGGCATACATTAATCGTTATTGTTTCCTCTACTTCTTGTTTGAAAATAAGTTATGTAACTTCTTTACATTTAAAAACAACATTGCATTTGACTTCTTCACACTCAAATACAACAGATTTTCCCATTTGGGAAAATCAAGAGAGCAGGGAGTCAGTCAGGCATATTATATTGTCATTCAAGTCTGTGTTAAGAGGCTAAAATTAAGTGAAATCTGTTGAGAAAATATTCTCAGTTTTGCTGAGAGAAAGAAATCCTATAGAGGCTTAGGTTTTAAAAATTGTGTTTTAAATAGAGAATCTATCTCAAAAGAAGTCATGGTACAAATTTACCCAGATTTCAATTCAAATTAGAAGACTAAAAAATGGGAAAAAATCAAATGGCCACTAATACACAAAGGGATAAGTACATTTTAAACCTATTGTTATTTGTAATTAACACATAATTGTTAATGTTCATGTAGTAACAATGTTTCATTTCAATACTTATGTAGGTGTATTATGATCAAATGATGTCCATTGATTTATCTATTAATTGTTTGTGTAGAGAACATTTATGTATGTATAGTATGTTAAAATATATTCTACTATCATGTAAAATTAAAAAGAACAAATAGAAAACTAGCTTTCAAAATGAATAAATGGATTAATTTCAATGATAGTTATCCTACCCCACTATTAAATATTATTCTATAACATAGTTATCCCACTGCACCTTTTTGCATTAATGTTTTTTTAAACTTTATTTATTAATTTTTTATGTGGTGCTGAGGATCAAACCCAGTGCCTCAAATATGCTAGGTGAGCTCACTACCAGCCCTTGCATTAACTTTTTATATATCATACAAATAAATATCAACTAAAATGCACTAAATGCATATGTATATTTGTTCTTACAAAACCTGTATATTAAGTGGTAGAAGTCATACATAAAATAATACTTACTATATTATTCCATTTATTTTTTATCAAGTGGTTGTAAAATTAGTGTTTTTGAGAGTCATATAAGGGGTTATAATCTGATAGGAGCTATAGACTTGTAAAGTGTGTGAGGAAACCTCAGGGGAGGCTTGAAATATTTTAAAAATTGGTTTTGGTGAAGGTCTTTCAGTACAAAATTATTGTGTTGCTTGTTCTTTTCTTTTCTTTTTTTTTCTATATAAAATTAGTTCATTTTATCCACTTTAATAAACATTAGCTATTCTTCTATAAAAATGCACATTGCTGCCAGGTGTAGTAGTACACACCTGTAATGACAGTGGCTTGAGTGGCTAAGGCAGGAGGATCTCAAGTTCAAAGCCAGCCTCAGCAACTTAGCAAGGCCCTAAACAACTCAGGACCCTGTTTCTAAGGAAATACAAAAAGGGCTGGGTTGTGACTCAGTAGTTAAGTGCTCCTGCATTCAATTCCTGGTACTAAAGGGAAAAAATTTTGAAAAATATTCACAAAACAAAAAGCTCATTATTTGAGAAAATATCACCATTTGCCAATGACATGATTCTATATTTAGAGGATCCAAAAAATTCCACCAGAAACTTCTAGAATTAAGAAATGATTCAGCAAAGTAGCAGGATATAAAATCAATACCCATAAATCAAATGCATTTCTAAACATTAGTAATGAGCCATCTGAAAGAGAAAGTAGGAAAACTACCCTATTTACAATAGTCGTAAAAGTAAAATAAAATACTTGGGAATCAATCTAAGAAGAAAGGTAAAAGACCTCTACAATGAAAACTACAGACCACTAAGGAAGGAAGTTGAAGAAGATCTTAGAAGATTGAAAGATCTCCAATGTTCTTGAACAGGAAGAATTAATATTGTCAAAATGGCCATTCTACCAAAAGCATTATACAGATTTAATGCAATTTTATTTAAAATTCCAATGACATTTCTCATAATAGAAAAAGCAATCATGAAATTCACTTGGAATAGTAAGAGACCAAGCATGGCCAAATCAATCCTTAGCAAGAAGAGTAAACCAGGAGGCACTACAATACCCAACTTTAAATTATACTATAGCGCTATAGTAAAAAACAAAAACAAAAACAGAAACATGGTTTTGGCACCAAAATAGACATGTAGACCAATGTTATAGAATAGAAGACACAGACAAACCCATATAAATACAGTTATCTCATACTAGACAAAGGCGCCAAAATCATACATTGGAGAAAAGATAGCCTCTTCAACAAATGGTGCTGGGAAAACTGGAAATCCATATGCAGCAAAATGAAATTAAACCTCTATCTCTCACCATGCACAAAACTCAACTCAAAGTGGATCAAGGACCTAGGAATTAGACTGGAGACTGGGCACCTAATAGAAGAAAAAGTGTGCCCAAACCTTAATCACGTCGGATTAGGCCAAGACTTTTTTAACAAAGCTCCTAAAGTGCAAGAAATAAAATTAAAAATCAATAAGTGGGATAGATTCAAACTAAAAAGCTTCTTCTCAGCAAAGGAAACAATCAATAATGTGAAGAGAAAGCCTACAGAGTGGGAGAGAATCTTTTCCATACACAAATCAGATAGAGCAGATCTCCAGGATATATAAAGAATTGAAAAAGTTTAACACTACAAAAAAAATAAGTAAATAACCCAATCAATAAATGTGGTAAGGAACTGAAGAGACACTTCTCAGAAGATATACAATCAATCAACAAATATATGAGAAAATGTTCAACATTTCTAGTAGTTAGAGATATGCCAATCAAAACTACTCTAAAATTTCTTCTCACTCCAGTCAAAATGGCAAATATCAAGAATACAAACAATAAGTGTTGGCAAGGATGTGGGGGAAAGGGCATACTCATTTATACCCAGTGGGACTGCAAATTGGTGCAACCACTTTGGAAAGTAGTATGGAGATTCCTTAGAAAACTTGGAAAGGAACCACCATTTGACCCAGCTATCTCATCCCTCGGTATATACCCAAAGGAATTTAAAACAGCATACTACAGTGACATAGCCACTTCAATGTTTATAGCAGCTCAATTCACATTAGCTAAACTGTGGAACCAACCCAGATACCCTTCAATAGATGAATGGATAACGAAACTGGTATATACACACAATGTAATATTACTCAGCAATAAAAGAGAATAAAATTATGGTGTTTGTTGTAAATGGATGGAGTTGAAGAATATCATGTTAAGCGAAGTAAGCCAATCTTCAAAAAACAAATGCCAAATGTTCTCTCTGATAAGTAGATGCTGATTCATAATGGGGGAGTGCAGGGCATGGGAAGAATGGAGGAACTTTCTATAGGGCAAAGGGCAGTATGAGGAGGGGAGGGGCCAAGGGAGTAGAAAAGATGGAATGAGATAGACATCAATACCCTATACACATGTATGATTACATGAATGGAGTGACTATCATGTGCAACCAGAGAAATAAAAATTTTGCTCCATCTGTGTGCAATGAATCAAAATACATTCTACTGTCATGTATAACTAATTAGAACAAATAAGAAAAAGAAAATAAAGCTGGATGATAAATACTATAATATCATTAAATATTAATCACTAATAATCATTAAATATTATTAATAATACTTACCATTAAATTCCAACAATTAAAGAATATATCATATGTGGCATCTAAGAAAATTAATCTCATAGAAATTGACAATAGACTGAAGTTTATTAGAGGCTGGAGAATGTAGGCAGACAGGAGGTATAAGGAAACATTAGTTAATAGGTACTAAGATACAGTTAGCCAAGAGTGGGAAAGTCTGATTGCACTACAATGACCACAAAAAAACAGTAATGTTCTATTTATTTCAAAAACTAGAAGAACTTTGAATGTCTTCACCCCAAAGAAATGACAAATGAGGAGAGAGATATGCTCTCCCTGATTTGAACTTTACATGACATTTATATGAAAACATCACCTGGCAGTCCATAAATATATACAAATTATCTGTGTCAATTTTAAAATAAAAATAGTAATAAAAGTGAGTAAATTTAAAAATGCCATGAAGATGTAAGGATAGGCAAAAATCAATCAACTGAGATGGGTATGGTGATGCACACCTGTAATCCCAGCACTTTGGGAGGCTGAGACAGTGGAATCACAAGTTTAAAGCCAGCCTCAGCAACAGTGAGGCACTAAGCAATTCAGTGAGACCCTGCGTCTACATAAAATGCAAAATAGGGCTGAAGATGTGGCTCAGTGTTCCAGTATCCCTGAGTTCAATCCAAAAAAAAAAAAGCAACTGGCCTGAAAAGTTCATTCATATGTATATTAATACAAATATAGTCATGAAATGAAGTTCTTCTGAAATATAGTTGGGGGGGGATGGTGATGATTATGAGGGTTTACTCCTAGGGATAGAACCCATGACTTCAATGCCAGGCTTGCTCTCTGCCCCTAAGCAGCATCACCAGCACCAAGGTCCCATTTAATAGATGATAATATATAAATTCAATAACTGCATTAAAAAATAAGATCTTTACATTTTATAATAATTTAATCTCAGAATATATACTTAGAATGTTTATTGAACTTTGGATAGTTAACTTTTGTAAAAAGGAACAGCTTCAACAGAGAATATTGATACACTGAACTTCATTAATATTAACAAGGTGGATTAAAATATACTGTTGGGAGAAAAAAAGGGAAAGCACAAAGCTGGAGGAGGCATTTCTGCTATATTCATTTGAAAAAGTTATGAACCTGCCAGCACCTGCGCCGGACCAAAGTGAAACTGAGTCGGCGAGGGAGCTGCGGATGAAAAAACACACACACAACAATGATTCTGAAGAAAAAGAAGCTCGAAGCTTGTTTATTTCAGCACTCTGGGCTTATATGTCTTTCCTACCCCCCGAGGGGCGTGCGAGGCGTGGAACTGCGGACCCAGGTGTGGAAAATGCTCAGGTTGCAAAACAAGCTCAGACCACAAGTACACAGGAGTTCAAGGAATGGTCAGCACCTGTGGCTTCTCTCAGACATCAGGGTACAGCTGGTTCTGGTAAACAGAAAGTAGCCATACACGCAAGAATGCTCTCACAAGAACCAACTCCTTTAAATAATTAAAAAAATAAAATGTCCCTTACAAAAGATAATTATACATCCTAAATTAATATATTTTAATAGAATTGTCATCTTTCTTGAGCAAATATATTTCAGGTTGCATACTTTTGTTGCTGGTGTTCAAATGCAAGAAATGTGTTTAACTTTTTTGGCATGAACAATTTCCCTTCCAAACTCAGTTCCTGTCATGTAACAATTATATTGATAGGAGCAAAAGAAGCATTTATTGGAGTGAAATATTAAGTCTGATGTGAGTACTAAACTGATTCAACCACACTTATTTCTATTTTATTTTTTACTCAAATTAATAATAATAATTATGTAGATAACATCTCACTATTGGAAGTTAGAAAATTAAATGAAATCACTGACCCATATAAACATTATTTCTTGATATACTTCAGAATACTTAACGTGGATAAAAATAGATAATAATATATGTTGTACAATGAAAGGTGAGGATCAAAGTCTTGACCTTAAAAATATTTTTTCCTTTATAAAAGAAAATTATTTCAATAGGTACAACTTTCTGAAACAAGTAGGAAATAAGTTCAAAAATAAGTAGCTGGTGGATATTGTGGTTATATCCTCAGTCCTTTTCCGTATATTTTTTAGGAATAATTTATTGATTATGCACAAAATAACCTGTTAAGATTTAGTTGGAACTGCATTGATTATATGGAAATAGTTGTGGAGAAATGACAACCTAATAGTCAGACTTCTTACCAAAGAACAAGAACAATAAAAGGCATTGTTGTTTACCTACAATCATTTTTTAATAATCTTACTTCTTTTTGAGGAATTGCATTGCTGACCCATCTCATTTTTCTTCTGTCTGAAGAACTTTTAAAAACAGTTCTTGCGGGGCTGGGGCTGTAGCTCAGGGGTAGAGCACTTGCCTAGCATGCATGAGGCACTGGGTTTGATCCTCAGCACCACATATACATAATAAATAATAAATGAATAAAATAAAGATCCATCAACAACAAAAAAAAATTAAAAAAAAAACAGTTCTTGCAAGGCTGGTCTACAACAAATTTTCTCAGTTTTTTGTTTTTTTTAAACACCAGGTATTGAACCTACTGAGCCACACTACCAGCCCCTTTCAGGTTTTTTTTTTTTAGATAGGGTCTCCCTAAGGTGCTTAGGGCCTCACCAACTTTGTGAGGCTAGCTTTGAACACACAATCCTCCTGCCTCAGTATCCCCACTGCTGAGATTACAGGCATGAACCACCATGCCTGATCAGTTTTCATTTGTTTGAGAAAGTATCTCTCCTTCACTAGGTTTTGTGGGAGACAGAATTCTATGTTGATATTTTATTCTTTCACTACTTAAGTATTTCACTGCACTCTCCCCTGGCTTGCCTAATTGTTAAATGATGTCCAGTGTAATTCTCACCTTCATTCCTGTACAGGCAAGAGTTCTTGCCCCTACATTTGACTTTTTTCAGATTTTCTCATTGCATCTGTTTCTCTGGAGTTTGAATATGAAATGCTTTGGTGTTGACTTTGAGTATTTATCCTGGTTGGTGGTTTTGAACTTTGAAGAACTATGATTAATTTTGGCAAATATATACATTTTATAATGCATGTTTTAGTCAGCATTTTCATGACTGAGACCAAAAGACCTGACAAGAACAACATAGAACCTTAAAGAAAAAAAGTTTATTTAGGGGCTCACAGTTTCAGAGTTCTCAGTCCATAAATGGGTGACTCCATTCCTCAGGGCCCAAGGTAAGGCAGAATATCCTGGCAGAAGAGTGTGGTGAAGGACAGCAGCATAGGATGTGGCACTAGGAAATAAACAGATAGCTCAACTCAACAAGGACAAAATATATACTCCAAAAACATGCCTCCAGGGACTCATCTTCTCCAGCCACACTGTATCTGCCTTTAGTTACTAAACAGTTAATCTCTATCAGGTGATTAATGCACTGATTAGGTTAAGATTCTCATAACCCAACCATTTCACATCTAAACTTCCTTGCATTGTCTTACTCATGAGCATTTGAGAGGCAACTAATATTTTCACCATAACAATAAAGATAGGCATTTAAAGTTAGAAAATCTATAATCCCTATTTACATTCATTAAGTATTGACATGTTTTATTATTTTTTAATTAAAATACTTTCTAGCATTTGTTGCTTTTTTATTTTCCTGTGGTTTCTTAGTAGTGTGTTGCTTCATTGATGGTTGTTTTCTACTTATCTCACTTCTTATTGATTTTTAGCTTAATTTTACTGAGGTAAAGAATATATTTGATGTGATTTAAATCCTTGGAAATTTATATGGATTTGTTTCATGGTCCAGCATATAGTCTATTCTGTTTAATGATCCAGGTACACATGAAAAATTGTATGTATTCCCCAATTACTGGAATAGTAGTCTATTTTAATTGGATTAGTTTTATTAATTGCATTTCAGAGAGACTGTATGTGCTTAATGATGGGTTTTGTCTTGTAAATTACTTATTAGAGTATGTTGGCCTCCCAACTATGATTATGAATATCTGTTTCTATATCTAGTACAGTTATTTTCACTCTATGTATTTTCATGCTATGCTGTTAGAAGTACTAACTTAACATTACAATATTTACCTACAGAAATTGCCCTTTTATCATTTGTCAATTAAAAAATCTTACAAAATTTGTAAAACTTCTTGTTGCAATTGGAATTATTTAGTACATATTGGTTTAAATTAAACTTTAAAAATAGTTTGCTGTGTTTCATAATGTTTTACCTTATACTTTGTCTTTAAAAATATTTTCTGCAAGTTACAAAAAAGTTATTTCCCCAATATATTTTTGGTCATCTCTGCTTTGTAATTAAAATTTTATTAGTCAGTTATTACAGCCCATGGTCATCTTGAATTAATTGATATATTTTGGTTAAATTTTCTGATGAAGTATACATTTCTTTATTATTATTTTGTCCAAAAGGTAAATACTTAAAAGTTAAATACTTAACTTTTTGCTTCTTATATTTAGTATATCATTACTTATCAGACAACAGTTTGATGTTCCTGTCCAGTAATCCCAAAACCATAAGGCCCTGTACCTGTTTACAGTATTTCAACTTTAATGTGCTATTTTCTCATATATTTTAATTAAATATAATTTTTAATCCAATATCACCTTATTATTATTATTTTATAGAGTAATATCACCTAAATACATACAACATTTATTTTTACCTGTACTTTGTTTTTTGGTACTAGAGATTGAACTCAGGGATACTCAATCACTGAGCCACATCTCCAGTCCTATTTTGTATTTTATTTAGAGACAGGATCTCACTGAGTTGCTTAGCACCTCACTGTGGCTGAGTTTGGCTTTGAACTAGAGATCCTCCTGCCTCAGCCTCCAGAGCCCCTGTGATTACAAGTGTGTGCCACTGCATGTGGTTTACATGCAGTTATACTCCCCTTTCATTCAAGGATTTTATGTAGTGTATTTTTTTTTCTTGCTTAAATATTTCTGTTTGGGATTGCTTCCTGGTAAATTATCTTAGTATGTAGCTGTCTAGACAGGTCTCTATTGTTTAAATGAATAGTTTTGTTTGTTATAAAATTCTTGTTTGTTTCTAAGTATTTTAAAAGTTTTGTTTTGTTATATTAATTCTATCATTTCTTTTGTGAAGTTAGTCATTGATCTTACCTCTGCTTCTTTGCAGGTAACACTTATTTTCTCTGGTTACTATTGATTGTATCATTGCCTAAGTCTTTCAGTAGTAATACAATGTCTGTGGTAGGCTAATAAAAAACCTCCCTCCACAAAGATATGTTCACTTCCTCATCCCTAGAACCTGCAAACACTATCTTATATTAAAAGGAAAGATGTTAAATTAAGAATCTTGATGTGAAGTGTTTATCCTGGATTGTCCACATGGTCCCTAATTCACCCATACACTGTTATTGAGGGAACTATCACACTGACACATGATGCAGGTAAGATTAGGACAGAGGAGGTCCTTAGAGTGATAGCATGCTGGGCAGTCACCTCTTTCATCTATTTCCAATAAAGACGTTCATTGGTGAAAGGGATCTTCTGTGAAACAAAAGGCAATTCCACCTATTATAATCACTAGTGAAAACATTCATGGAATCATGACATAATCAAAGATATTAATAGGGTCTTTAAAGTACAAAAATGGGTGAACTTAGAATCACTGGGAGCATTGGGAAAATTTGAGTGGATCTTTGCAACCATCTACAGGAGTGGTGATAGAAATGCAACTTCTGTAGAATGTGTAGAAATCAGAGGTACCGTGGTGGCTTTGGCATGTTCAATGACCTCTTCGGTAAGAGTCCTTTGCCTTGTTCACAGATAATCCAAGAAGCTGAGAGTTGAAATAACTTTTTATAACAGGTCCAACTACATGTACATACTCAAGGCCTTTTCTACATAAGTACTTATAATCATTTAAAATTTTATTTGCATATAACATTTACAAATATAGTGCATGAACAAATAACAATGGATTTTTCTTATTGTGCCAGTGACTCACAACAATTCAAAGAACAAAATGTCTTTCTTCTCTGATGTCCTTACTGTATGATTTTAGTCTTCATAATTTTTAGGAGGTTGTTCTATCATAGGTAGCCATTTACAAATTACAACAGGAAAATATAAGTACAAAAGACAGAAAACATGCAAAAGCCCTCTCACTTATTATAAGGAAAAGTGTAAGATTTAAAAAAAATATATAGTGCTTTTTTTTTCTATTTTTTAGTTTATTTTGTTTTGTTTTGTTTAGGCTTACATGTTAACAGTGTAAATGATTCATTGTACATAGATAGAGGATAACATATCAATTCTCTAGTTGTAAGTTGTATAGAATCACAACATATATGCAATCATACATAAAGTTAGGGTTATTAAGACCATCATATTCCACCACACTTGCTGTATCCATGCCCCCTCCCCCCTTACACCCCTGTAAACAGAGATCCACCATTGTTCCCATGTCCTTCCCCACATTATGGATCAGCATCCACTTATCAACGAGTACAATTCGCATTTGGTTTTCTGAGATTGGCTTACTCCACTTAGCATGATATTCTCCAACTCCATCCATTTACCTGCAAATTCCATAATTTTATTCTCTCTTATTGCTGAGTAATATTCCATTGTGTATATATACCACAGTTTCTTTATCCATTCATCTATCAAAGGGCATCTAGGTTGGTTCCACAGTTTAGCTATTGTGAATTGAGCTGCTATAAACATTGAAGTGGCTGCAGCACTTTAGTACGCTGTTTTTAATTCTTCTGGGTATAGACCTAGGAGTGGGATAGCAGGCTCAAATGGTGGTTCCATTCCAAGTTTTCTAAGGAATCTCCATACTGCTTTCCAGATTGGTTGCACGAATTTGCAGTTCCACCAGTAATGTATGACGTGCCTTTTTCCCCACAACCTCGCCAACACTTATTGTTGTTTGTATTCTTGATAATTGCCATTCTGACTGGCATGAGATGAAATCTTAGGGTAGTTTTGATTTACATTTCTCTGATTGCTAAAGATGTTGAACATTTTTTTATATGTCTGTTGATGGATTGTATATCTACTTCTATGAAGTTTGTGTTCAGCTCTTTGGCCCATTTATTGATTGGGTTGTTAGATTTTTGGTGTTATGTTTTTTGAATTCTTTATATATCCTGGAGATTATTGCTCTATCGGATGTGTGTGTGGCAAAGATTTGTTCCCAGAATGTCGGCTTTCTGTTCACTTTGTTGATTATTTCTTTTGCTGAGAAGAAGCTTTTTATTTTGAATCCATCCCATTTGTTGATTCTTGAGTTTACTTCTTGTGCTATAGGAGTCTTTTTAAGGAAGTATGGTCCTAATCCTCCATGATGAAGATTTGGGCCTATTTTTTCTTCTATTAGGCGTTGGGTCTGTGGTCTGATTCCCAGGTCCTTGATCCACTTTGAGTTGAATTTTGTGCATGGTGAGAGATAGGGGTTTAGTTTCATTTTGCTGCATATGGATTTCCAGTTTTCCCAGCACCATTTATTGAAGAGGCTGTCTTTTCTCTAGCGTATGTATTTGGCTCCTTTATCTAGTATAAGGTAACTGTATGTAAGTGGGTTCGTCTCTGTGTCTTCTATTCTATATCATTGGCCTATGTGTCTATTTTGATGCCAGTACCATGCTGTTTTTGTTACTATAGCTTTGTAGTATAATCTGAAGTCAGGTATTGTGATGCCTCCTGCTTCTCTCTTCTAAGGATTGCTTTGGCTATTCTGGGTCTCTTATTCTTCCAAATGAATTTCATGATTACCTTTTCTATTTCTATAAGGAATGACATTGGGATTCTAATTGGTATTGCATTGAATCTATATATTGCTTTGGGAAGTATGGCCATTTTGACAGTATTGATTCTGCCTATCCAGGAGCATGGGAGCTTATTCCATCTTCTAAGGTCTTCTTCAATTTCTTTCTTCAGTGCTTGTAGTTTGCATTGTAGAGGTCTTTCACCTCTTTTGTTAAATTGATTCCCAAGTATTTTATTTTATTTTTTTGAGGCTATTGTGAATGGGATAGTTATCTTGATTTCTCTTTCAGAGGGTTTATCACTAATGTATAGAAATGCAATTGATTTGAAGAAAGTGTATTCACTCATTGATGGATGGAACACTCTATATATGTCTGTTAAGTCTAAATCATTGATAGTGTTGATTTTATATCCTGCTACTTTGCTGAATTCATTTATTAGTTCTGACAGTTTTCTGGTAGAATTTTTTGGATCCTCTAAGTGTAGAATCATGTCGTCCGCAAATAAGGATAGTTTGAGTTCCTCTTTTCCGATTTGTATCCCTTTAATTTCTTTCGTCTGTCTAATTGCTCTGGCTAGTGTTTCAAGGACTATGTTGAATACCAGTGGTGAGAGAGAGCATCCCTGTCTAGTTCCTGTTTTCACAGGGAATGCTTCCAATTTTTCTCCATTTAGGATGATGTTGGTCTTGGGTTTAGCATAGATAGCTTTTACAAAGTTGAGGTATGTTCCTTCTATCCCAAGTTTTTCTAGTGTTTTGAGCATAAAAGGGTGTTGTATTTTGTCAAATGCCTTCTCTGCATCAATTGATAAAATCATATGATTCTTATCTTTAAGTCTATTGATGCAATGTATTTCATTGATTGATTTCTGTATGTTGAACCAACCTTGAATCCCTGGGATGAACCCCACTTGATCATGGTGCACTATTTTTTTGATATGTTTTTGTATGTGATTTGCCAGAATTTTATTGAGAATTTTTGCATCTATGTTCATCAGGGATATTGGTCTGAAGTTTTCTTTCTTTGATGTGTCTCTATCTGGTTTTGGAATCAGGGTGATACTTTGATGTGTCTCTATCTGGTTTGGGAATCAGGGTGATACTTGCCTCATAGTATGAGTTTGGAAGGGTTCCCTCCTTTTCTATTTCATGAAATAGTTTGAGGAGTATTGGTATTAATTCTTCTTTGAAAGTCTTGTAGAACTCAGCTGAGAATCCATCTGGACCTGTGCTTTTCTTGGTTGGAAGGCTCTTGATTGTCCTCGTCTATTTCCTTGCTTGAAATTGATCTGTTTAAGTTGTGTATGTCCTCTTGGTTCAGTTTGGGTAGGTCATATGCCTCTAGAAATTTGTCAGTGTCTTCAGGGTTTTCTATTTTACTGGAGTATGAATTTTCAAAATAGTTTCTAATTATCCTCTGTATTTCAGTAGTGTCTGTTGTGATATTTCCTTTTTCATCTCGAATTTTAGTAATTTGGGTTTTCTCCCTCCTCCTTTTCGATAGGTTGGCCAAGGGTTTGTCAATTTTGTTTATTTTTTCAAAGAACCAGCTTTTTGTTTTGTCAATTTTTTGAATTGTTTCTTTTGTTTCAATTTCATTGATTTCAGTCCTGATTTTGATTATTTCCTGTCTTCTAGTTCTTTTGTTGTTAATTTGTTTGTCCTTTTCTGAGGCTTTGAGATGAAGAGTCAATTCATTTATTTGTTGATTTTTACTTCTTCTGATGAATGAGTTTAGTGCTATGAACTTTCCTCTTAGCACTGTCTTCATGGCATCCCAAAGATTTTGATATGTTGTATTGGAGTTTTCATTTGCCTCTAAGAATTTTTTCATCTCTTCCTTGATGTCTTCTGTTATCCATGCATCATTCAATAGCATATTATTTAGTTTCCAGGTGATGGAGTAGTTTCTCCTTTTTAATCTGTCATTGATTTGTAATTTTATTCCATTGTGGTCAGATAGGATGCAGGGTAGAATCTCTATTGTTTTGTATTTGCTAAGACTGGCTTTGTGACATAACATATGATCTATTTTGGAAAAGGATCCATGTGCATCTGAGAAGAAAGTGTATTCACTCATTGATAGATGGAACACTCTATATATGTCTGTTAAGTCTAAATCACTGATAGTTTCATTAAGATCTATGGTTTCTTTATTAAGTTTTTGTTTGGAAGATCTATCCAATGGTGAAAGAGCTGTGTTAAAGTCTCCAAGTATTATTGTGTTGTGGTCTATCTGATTCTTGTATTTGAGAAGGATTTGTTTGATATATGTAGAAGATCCATTATTTGGGGCATAGATATTTATGATTGTTATGTCTTATTGATGTATGATTCCCTTAAGAAGTATGAAATGACCTTCTTTATCTCTTTTCAGCATCTTCGGTTTGAAGTCCACTTTATTTGATATGAGGATGGAAACTCCTGCTTGTTTGCGGGGTCCATGTGAGTGATATGTTTTTTCCCACCCTTTCACTTTCAGTCTGTGGATGTCTTTTCCTGTGAGATGAGTCTCTTGAAGACAGCAGATTGTTGGGTCTTGGTTTTTAATCCAGTCTGTCAGTCTATGTCTTTTAATTGGTGCATTTAGGCCATTTACATTCAGGGTTATTATAGAAATATGATTTGTAATTCCAGTCATTTTGGTTTGTTTTTGGTTTTTACCTTGAGTTGTTTTCTCTTTTGAATGGTCTTTCCTCTAGTGTAGTTCCTCTCTTTGTAAATTTTCATTGTTGTTTATCATTTCCTCCTCATGGAATATTTTGCCAAGAATGCTGTGTAGTGCAGGCTTTCTTGCTGTAAATTCTTTTAACTTTTGTTTATCATGGAAGGTTTTTATTTCATCATAAAATCTGAAGGTCAATTTTGCTGGATATAGGATTCTTGGTTGGCATCCATTGTCTTTTAGGGCTTGGAATATATTATTCCATGATCTCCTTGCTTTTAGTGTCTGGGTTGAAAAATTTGCTGAGATACGAATTGGTCTCCCCTTATATGTAATCTGGTTCCTCTCTTGCATGGCCTTTAAAATTCTATCCTTATTCTGTATGTTGGGCATTTTCATTATAATGTGCCTTGGTATAGAGCTGTTGAAATTTCGTACGTTTGGTGTCCTGTAAGCCTCTTGTATTTGATTTTCCATTTCATTTTTCATACTTGGGAAATTTTCTGATATTATTTCATTGAAGAGATTGTGCATTTCTTTGGTTTGAAATTCTGTGCCTTCTTCTATCCCAATAAATCTTAGATTTGGTCTTTTGATGCTGTCCCATATTTCTCGTATGTTCTGATCATGATTTTTTACCATCTTCACTGTATGGTCAAATTTATTTTTAAGATTGTATATCTTGTCTTCATTATCTGAGATTCTGATTTCCAGGTGATCTAATCTGCTGGTGATGCTTTCTATTGATTTTTTTATTTGGTTAATTGTTTCCTTCATTTCAAAAATTTCTGATTGTTGTTTTTGTTCACAATCTCTAGCTCTTTCTTAAAGTAATCTTTTGCTACTTGTAATTGCTCCCTTATCTCTTTGTTAGAATGATTGATGGTTGCCTTTATTTGCCCTCCTATTTATTTGTTGGATTGATCAATTTTTGCTTGTAATTGTTCATTTATGCCATTTTTTAGTTCACTAATCATTTTAATTATGTACATTTGGAATTCTTTCTCTGACATTTCATCAACTGTGCTGTCCATGGATTCTGTTACAGTGGTATTCAGGTTTATTTGGGGCACTTTCTTCCCTTGATTTTTCATGTTGATTGTGTATCTTCCTTTCTTGAAATACCAATCTGAGGTATTGCAGCTTCTATCCTATAATCTTGTATTGACACTCCAGATTACCTGTGTCTCACCTTGGAGCTACTTCTGTTCTCCCAGTGTTCCCAGATAGGCACTACTGTCACTAAAGTGGTGGTGGAAGTAGTGGACGTACCTCTAGAGGGCAGTGGGAGTGGCTTTGGCTGGGCTCCTGAGGCGGCCCCTGAGGGCTGTTTTGCCCCTTTCTTGCACTCCTGCTGGTGAACAGGAACTCTGGAGCAGAAGTAGAGGCAGGCTCAGGTCTCCTAGGCAGAGTCACAAGCTGGAGAGTTTGTGCGCAACCCTTACAGTGAGTGTGAGCTCTCCTGGTGTTAGAGGCTAGCAGGCTCTGGTCTGCCTTCAACTGGGCACTCTGGCATTCCCACTGGGACTCTGAAGCAGAACTGAGGCAGGCACAGAGTGCACTAGGGTGAGGCCTCTTCACGCTGGGGTCTCTGGAGGCCACTCTTTCCCTGGGTGTGCTTTCTTCTGTGGCTGGTAGCAATTAGACTCTGGTCAACCCTTAGTTGGACACCCATGGAGTTTCCTGAGGGTGGATCTGGTCCCTCTGTAGCTCCTGCCGGATCCTGGGAACTCTGGAGCGGAACTGGGGTAGACCCAGGCTGCCCTTGGACAGGGCTGCCTCACACTGGTGTCTCTGGAGTGACTCTTGCCCTGAATTTGGGCTCCCCAGTGGCTAGAGGTAGCTGGCCCTGGTCTCCCTTTGGCTGAACAACCGTGGAGGTTCCTGCGGGCAGATCAGGGCCCTCTGCAGCTCCTGCCAGTCCCCAGGAGCTCTGGAGCAGTACTAGGGTGGGCCCAGGCTGCCCTTGGGCAGGGCTGCCTCGCGGTAGGGTGTCTGGGGGGACTCTTACCCTGAGTTTGGGCTCCTCAGTGACTCGAGGTGGCAGTTCCTGGTCTCCCTCTTGCTGGACCTATAGTGTATTTTTATTACACATCATTAGTGCCAAGTACACCCATGGCCTGCAAGGAAGTAAGGATTTGAGAAGGTTGAGTTACTTATTTTTTTTAAGTAATCACACCATGATCATCTAATCAACTAAAGAGAATGAGTTTGTGTCAATAGCTATTTGTATCTACACAACCCTCTCAATATAATGAGCTGTTTTCTGTTGTCCTTCTCTTAAGACTGATTGCCTATTGAAGATTTCTACAACAATGCCTCAGAGATGATTATCTTTATGGACACACACAGTACAAAAGCAAATTCTTTGTAATATAATTTGACTCTGAGCTACCAATACCTAAAATACAGTGGTTTAAACATAGTACACTATATTTCTTTTATAGATGCTCCATACAGTATTGAGGGAATCATCACACTGACACATGATGCAGGTAAAATTAGGAGAGAGGAGGTCCTTAGAGTGATAGCATTCTGGGCAGTCGCCTCTTTCACTCATTTCCATGAATTGGGAGGATCACTCCATAAAAATTGCAGATATCTGGTTTTTTTTTTTTTATATTTCTACTATTACCTTCCCAGTTAGGACTTTTGTATTAATTATCAAAAATAGAAAACCTCCCCTTCATTTAATAACAGGAGATATGTGTTAGCTTTAACAGAAAATTTCCTGGAAACCATTAACCAACACTAAAGTTCATATTTGGTATGTTGAGAATTTGATGCTTGTTATTTTAACCATTCAGAGAGAATGAATGAAGCATCAACAAGTGGGAATCAGCTAGTAAAACAATATTGATCTGAAAAAAAAGGTCAACAGATTTATTAAAAATAATCTTTCAGTAAAAAAAGTGAGCATTCCATCTGGGTCCTTCAATTGTAGCAGGTGTTAACTATGCTAATACTTTAAAAGAGAACTATCTGAGAGGGTTGGAATTTACTTCTGTATAGTATAGTATGGTAGTAACCAGCCACATCTAGCATTTGAGCACTTGCTACATGGTTGGAGTTTTGACTATTATAGTTTAGACATAAGATTTCCTCAGAAAGCCCACATGTTAAAGTGGATATGATCAGAGGTGAAGTGAGCAGATTATAAGAGCTGTAACCTAATCAATGGAATAATCCATTTGCTGGATTAACAATTTCAAAGGATTATAGGTGTTAACTATAAGCAGGTAGGGCGTGGCTGGAAGAAGTAGGTCACTGTGGACTGCCCTTGGGATTATATTCTGTCCCAGCATCTTCGTTCTCTCTGTTTCCTGGCTGCCAGGAGCTCAGTAGTGATCCTCTGCCATGCCCTTCGGCTATGATGTTCCACCTCATCACATCAGGCTCAGAGAAATGGAGTTGTCCACCATGCACTGAACCTGTGAAGCCATGAGACAAAATAAGCTCTTCCTTCTATAAATTGTTCTTGTCAGTTATTTTGGTTACAGCGACAAAAAAAAAAAAATCAATAACACATTGTGTAGCTCAATTAAATATAAGTAAATAGCTACATGTAAGACAGTGGATATCATATTGGACTGTATAACTCTACATTTTCTCTGTATAGTGACTCAAACATCAGTCATTCTCTGTGCAAACATCTTTGGCATTCTCTGATAAACATCTTCAAACTACTTTCACCAGAAAAAATAAAGTAGTTTTAATATTATTAAGATATTTTCATACCCAAAATTCATCTTATACACCATTAATTGGCATTTTGTTATAATTTCCTGAGATGGAAACAATTGACGGCATTAAAGCCCGTTTTCTCCATAAATTTTAGGCAAGGTAAATAACATAACAAAAGAGTTATTTGTGTGGTTTTATTGTTGTTGCTGTTGTTCATTTTTGTTTTTAGGCAGAGCTTTGACTCAGGTTTGCAGAGTAAGAGCATATCCCCAAACACCCTTCCACCTTCTCCTCTTCACAGTGAGATTCTTGTATAAATCTGCTGCAGAGGTGACCTGCAAAGCTGTAACTTACCAAAATGTGCCCTAAGAGTGTTACTCAGGATCTGGGCCCAAAATGAAAGATTATTGATGTTTTCAACAGAGAAGCTGTCAATTAGATGTACAGTTTGCCATAACAGCTCCAGGGTATAACCTGAACTCTTCTGTGAATTTACTGGATCTCCTTTGCAGCCACAGGGCCAAGCACACAGCTCTCTATTTCCTTTAGGAGATCCAGATGTTTACCTAATTTGAATGTGTGCCAGAGACTAGATTATGAGTTTGATGCATCTTGGCCTTATAGCATTTTGGAGTTTTGATCTGAATACTTATTTTTAAAAGTATGTTTATTTTTACTGACTACACAGTGATACAGATTCAATGTGTATAGTTCAGAATATATTAAAATATGAACAGAATTATACTCGGTTGTATTTGAAAAGCAGAGTGAAAGTGACAATACTGTTTTTTCTAAGTTTTGGAAACTAATATTTTCAATGTTTGCTTTTTTTTTAAATGTAGCTTTTTTTAAAAAAAAGTTTTTCTTTCCCTTGTCTCTGCTCCCTCATTTCTCATTCACACTTCTCAATCTACAGCCATCAGGCTCCCTCCCTGTCCATCCAGAGTAGCTTTTGTCGCCCAGGTCACCAGTATTGTTTTTGTTTCTTTTTGTTTCTTTTTCTTCCCCTACTAATTTAAATGGACATTATTCAGTCTTCATCTCACTTGAATTTTCTGTGATAGTTCAGATTATCTCCCTGACACCTAGGGAAATTTACCAAAGTCACTGTGCTTCCAAATTGTTGTTCAAGCTTTTGAGACTTATCCCAGTCTTCTTGGGCCAACAAAAATATATGACTCAGTCTATTCTGCCCCACTGGCTACTTTACCTCAAAACAATTCCCAAAAGAACAAGTATGTATGTATTTGATTCCTCTGAGGAAAACATCTGTAACATTAAGGTTTGCTCATTATCTCCCATGGCTATTCTGTCACCTAGAACGCATCACTCTGGAAGCAGTCAGTCCATGAATGACAACAGCCAGTAGAGGAATAGATACATGACTCAGATCAGGCTTCTGAAATTCCAGTCTTCCAGAACAGTGGTTACCACTGGGTTAAGCAACCATCAGAAACACCATGATTGGGGACATTTAGGGCAGTGATGGAAATGAGATAAATTTTTAGGTCCTAAAGCCTATTTTTAGGTCCTAAAGCCTAGAGAAGCTGAGGCCAATTATTGCACATTGGAGGGAGCCTAATAAAGACTAAAGGCAGCACAAACCATAAACCAGAAACAAAAGAGCAAAATGATGTCCTTTCTAGTTTAAGCCCTGGAATTTAGCTAGCTGTTGGTCTATTTTCTATGTAAATGAGTAAACTGCCTTTTCTGTCTTTTCCCTTTTTCTCTCACTGTCTTTTTCTAGTATCTTACCTATCAAGTTAATAAAGCAAATAGAGTCCTGACCAATGATTCCTGGTCAATTTTCCTAAACACTGTATAATTTCATATGAACAAACTCCATCTCTCTCCTTCAGCCATATTCTTGCATGTCATTTGGAAATCTAGTGCTAAGATTACATTAATCATGGAGGTCAAATTCATTTTAGATCTATCTTTTCATATATCTGCTTTTTGCATCCCCTTTCTAAAAACTGGTTCATCATATGAAGTGCTCCAGCTGTCGCAATCTGCTCACTTTGGCCAGCACTGGAATCACCAGTGATCTGATCCATTTCTTCAGACTAAGGTCTAAGAATCTGCACTTCTAATAGCTTATGATGCTCTTAACCTAATGACCACAGTTTAAAAACTGCTCTTTACACCATTACTTTTCATATTCTCTCTTTTAAAAAGTCCATGAACTTTAAAAAAAGTATTTTTAGTTGTAGATGGACACATACCTCTATGTTATTTATCTATTTATTTTTATGTTGTGCTGAGGATTGAACCCAGTGCCTCACAGGTGCTAGACAAGTGTTCCACAGTTGAGCCACAACCCCAGCCCCTCCCTGAACTTTTGAAAGCCATATATTTATAAATTTTATTATGATCCTTTAAAATCAAGTTTTTGAGTACTTTGAATGCTTTTCATAGTACATAGCATAGAGAAAGGAAAGGAATTTTGTCATATTTGTCTCTTTTTCCATTTTAGTTTCTCAATAATGATCACTACATGAGTGGAAAACCAAAGCAAAATTCTACTAATATGGATACAATTAATTAAAACATCTTAAATGTGTTCTTAAATGTTGCAAGATGTTTAATATTTTATGAGAATACCATAATTCACTCAAGAGATCTTTGTTAGTTAATATTTGGATGTTTCCACTTCTTGTGATTATAAAAGAATCCAATGAACATATTGTGCACTTCAGTGAACCTATTACATTATTTCCAAAGGATGAACTGCAAAGAGAGAAATGACTTGATCGAGAGGCATGAATATTTTTAACACTATCATGTTACTGTGTAAAATGTTATGCAAAAAGTTATACCAATTTGTACTTCCAGCATCAATTCCTGAAATGGCTTTCAAATAATAGCTAGATTATTAAAGATACATATAATGTTTTTATATTGAAACAATAAATGTATTCAAATGTTTCAACTTCTGATTAGCTTTATTCACTTTCTCACTACTTTTATTTTGAAAATAAATCATCATTTACTTCGTTAAGTTTTTTTTTGAGGAAAAATGTGTAATTACTTGTTTTTTGGGGGGTGGGGTGGGGTATCAGAGATTGAACTTGGAGGCACTTGACCACTGAGCCACATCCCTATCCCTGTTTTGTATATTATTTAGAAACAAGGCCTTACTGTCTTGCTTAGCACCTTGCCATTTCTGAGGCTGGTTTAGAACCCATGATCCTCCTGTCTTAGCCTCCCGAGCTGCTGGGAGTATTTACTTGTTTTTAATATATTTTAGA
The DNA here is from genome assembly GCA_004024805.1 of Geosciurus inauris. NCBI lineage: Eukaryota > Metazoa > Chordata > Mammalia > Rodentia > Sciuridae > Geosciurus > Geosciurus inauris. The sequence goes on along the minus strand of PVHX01005149.1, from coordinate 67,243 downwards.
AAATTTATTTCCTTTAAACAGTAATTAAAAAGTTCTCTTTATCTTTCTTTGTGTATGCACACACAAATATGTGTGTACATCTCTGTTTCTGTAGATACACATACACACGTGTGTGTGCATATATGTGTGTATATATATATACATGTATATCTCACATGTATATCTCTTTCTTGGTCTCTTTCTTTAAAAATATTTAGAAAGAGAAAGAAAGGTTTTGGGGGACAATTATTCTCTATTTTTCAAATTTCAAACTTTTACTGATAGACCTCTGTATGAGCAATTCTCATTGCCTCTTGTGCAATCTATTTACTTCTTGTTAGGCAAATAGCAAAGATTCATCAGTTTGATCAATTTACAAGAAGGAAATGAGCAGTGTGAGTTCACTCCTCCTGCATTTCTCTTTGGAATCTGTCTTCCTGAATAAATCTGTATTCTGGGTTGATCTTTTGGCCATTAGACAATGTTAACAGTAAGTTCTGCTACAACAAATGGCTTCAATCACTTTTTCTGACAAAGTGAGTTTGTTTAATTCAGTAATGGATATTTGTATTCAAAAATTTCTCCTAAACTCCAGTGAAATTTATTAGTATAAAAGAAGCTACCTTGAACCACTTTCTTCACTTTGTCTGTGTTTTACATTATTAATGACTACAACACAAATTATTTGTAACAATTTTTTTCTTATGCAATTACTGCATTCTGAGAAGTAATTAAAGCTATTTATATAAAATATGTAATCTAACACTTACAAAAATGACTTCATCAATGGAAAAGTAATTAACTATCCTGGTGATACTAGTCTTCAAATGCATGTCAGGAAGCTGACCACCTATGTCCAAATCTTGCCACCTATTGAAATGACATGATTTCAAAACCACATTCAAAATAATATTCCTGACTTTTTAATGATAAATTCCTGAATTATATCTTTCTCATAAGAAGCTGAAGTGATTTTAAGGTTTGGGAACTGTTTTATTAATTTTTTTAGTTTAATCATATTTCTAAGATATGTTATGAAAAAAATTACATTGCTCAAAGATAGGAGGAAAAAAGCATGACATTTTTTTCTTACAAAAACAAATTATTAAATAACAAAACTAATTCAAACTTCATAGTATAATCTGGTACTCTACAGATCTGAATCCAAAATCCTTGCAACTGCAAACTAATCCTTTGTTTTTTTGTGTGTGTGTGTGATATTCTGAGTCAATATTTAATGGAAGACAAAGATTAAAACTTTGATTTATTTCATTTGTTATATATCTAGAATTTAGTGAAATGACAGAAGGAATAAAAGAGTAATGAGAATATTTGTTGATAATCACAGTTCTTATTAGTCTAAATGGATTTATTGTTAATGGATATTTTGATACATTATACATTTCCCAGAAGAATTCCAGTTGACTTTAAAAACAAAATGTATTAGTTACTAGAAGATAAAAAATATTTAATTGTAGCCGGGCACGGTGGCACATGCCTGTAATCCCAGCACTTTGGGAGGCTGAGACAGGAGAATCGCGAGTTCAAAGCTAGCCTCAGCAAAAGAGAGAGACTAAGCAACGCAGTGAGACCCTGTCTCGAAATAAACACAAAATAGTTCTGGGAATGTGGCTCAGTGGTCGAGTGTCCCTGAAATCTCTGGTACCAAAAAAAAAGAAAAAGAAAAAAAAGTAAGAAAGAAAATATTTAATTGTAATAATTGTGAATGATGGAAAAGTAGCATTCTCAACTATAAAACCAGTCAAAAAGAGGTCTCATAAATGTAAGTCATGTGATTCTGTTCTTTGGGCTAAGATTTGAATAAATTCATTGTTTCTAATTCTGAGACATAGTGACAGATCAATAAGAAAATGTGAAATTAAAATCTCATTGTGTGAGAGTTTGATGTATTTATTAAAACTAAAGGGTAAATATAAATGTTGATGATGTGTTAAGAAGTTATGATATACATTTTCTATACAATTTTGAACAAACTTATCTCCATGATTGTTAATATCAAGAATTACCTGAACTACTGATACTCTAATATTACTTGTATATGTATGTATATATACATGTACACATACAAGAGCATTTCATTACCTATAGCTCCAGATATACAATAGGAGATTTAAGAATATCTAGCAAGAACAAATTGGTACTGCAATTAATGTGATGATGTTAATTACCTAAAAAGAAGATGTGTGAATAAATATGCATTTGTTTTAAAAAGATTACATTGGATTTAGAAAACACTAGAGTAAAACTGTAAAGACTGAAGATAATTATAAGCTATCCAAATAAAATAGGGAAGAGAATAACTTGTAGACAAAATAAAACACAGAAAATGTTAAAAAATAATATCAAATTTAATTAACTTATAGCATATAATTTTTAGAATAAACACAATTTTAAAATACATTTTCTTTTGTTCATGATTCTCTGTTATGCCTATATCTTGATTCTTGGTCATGTAAGAAAACATTGCCAAGCAGCTGTTCTTTAATTTGAAGTTCATGGCTCTAGGGCTCAATATATTCACTGTAAGATCTAACTATTAAACACACTTGCACCTGTGAAAGCTAGAAAATTACAGCCAAACTTATCTAGTTTATATGTGAAGCAGCCAGAATTTATAAAGTGCAAAATATACCTGAATGTACTTTATGGTTAAAACATAAATGAAGTGTATTTAAAATAATTTTGCCTTTTGAATAACAATTTTCAAATTTTTATTTATTCTTTCCTATTATACATGATCGTACAATCCATTTTCATGATTATGCAGTCAATTTTTAATTTAAAAAATTCTGTATGTATTTTATTTAATGATAACAAATTTCAAGAAAGAATAACACACATTTAAAATTTCAGTATGTTCAATGGTTCTAAATTTTTATTTTTAAAAATTAAAATTGCAGTTTGAATAACAAAAAACTAAGGCTTTTAATCTTAGACTACTAATACAGAGATTTTGTCACCAATAATGGATTTTGTTTAAATCAGATTTTATTTTATTCTTTTTGTGCTTCTATATTAAAATATTTGAGAATGGGTCATTTGTAAAAAACATAAATTGATTTTCTCATAATTGCACAGCTGGGAAGTCTTGTATTAAGGTGCTATAGTGAGGGGCTTGTCTAAGAGATACAGGTCTCTGCTTCTAAATGTTTGCTGCGTCCTCCAGATGGTAGGGGAATGCTGTTCTCACATGAAAGAAGGGATGAAAGAGTAAGAAGGAAAGGCACACTCCCACTGTCAATACCTTTTGTAAAGTTACCTAATCTAGTTGATAAGAGAAGATCTCTTTCCACTCAACATACTAAGGGCCACACCTCTTTATACTGTTGCACGGATGGTTAAGTTTCAACGTGAATCCATCATTCTAGTCACAGTGTACTGACCCTGCATCCCTCAAAGGAATGTCCTTCCCATGTACAAAATGTACTCATTTCAATTCAATAGTTGCTAAATAAAGTCTTAATTCTTTCAGCACCAAGTTTAAAGTCTAAGTCCAAAATGTCTTTTAAATATCCTCTAAATCTGATATGGTTGAGACTCAGGGTACAATTCCATACTGAGGCAAATTCCCCTCCAGGTGTGAGCCATAGAATCAAACAAGTTAGGTGTTTCCAGAATAGAATGCTGGAGCAGGCATAGAATAGATGGTCCCATTTGAAAAGGGAGAAGAAAGCGGGAGAAGGCATGATTAATTGAGATACCAGGGCTGCAACTCTTTGAGTGCTTATTTCCTCAGAACAAAAGCATATTCTCCCCTCTACTTCCAGCTCTTCTACGGTTAAAAATAAGAAAAATCCCTTCTAACCTGTAAGGCATTATTCCATCAACAGTCACTTGGCAATGTAAGGAGAGGTGAGTCTCTTGACCACATGTCCTTCGCAGCAAGATTCTCAGAGCCTGTTTCATGTCATTGCTATAGATTCAAAAGATAAGTCTATTTTAAATATACTTCTGTTTATCCTATAAAGCATATTCAAGTATATTGTGGACTTTGTATAAATGCTGACTTCTTTACATATAAAACAAGAACAACGCTAGTTGTGGGGAAGTCAAATGATATTAAAACTAAAAACAGTCCATGTTTAATCTCAAAATATTATTTTGTCATTATTTCAAAAAAATCAAGTATATTAACTTGACAGAACATGCTTCAATTAACAAGATTTAGAAGTCCCCTTTAATATATTTACTTTTGTGAACTTTTTATAAAAACTTTGCTTCCTCACCCATTTTTCCACATTCAGTAGTCACGAGTACTATACATTTCAAGAATACATAACAAACAAATTTTTTAAATTAGTATTTAAAAAGTGCAACAATAATTTTTGATGTGTTTTGTTTCTTCAGGCTGAAAGATATATGTGCAAAAGACAACTTCAAGGAAAAGTTAAGGATTAATAATTTGCTAAGTAGAAATGTCAACATTATCATAGTAAAAGAAGAGTAGACTTATGAATAAATATATGTTTCATTTCTGTAGCTTGGAAATATGGCTGCAGTGGAGGCTGATATCCTCATCTATTCTTCACTATATTTGTTGTTAGAAAGTAGTTTTGAGACAAACTGAGGTATATTACATTTCTTTTACTTCAAGATCAGATTCCTTAAAAATTATTTATATACCTCTTATTACATCTAATTGTTTTATTACTAGATATTTTTTCCTTTGTATTATATTGGTAGTATTTTACTTCCATATAGGCTGTAAACATTTATATTTTCAACATATAATATTTCTCTCTCTACTTTCTTTAACACTTGATGGGAATTAACTTCATAGCTGCCTGTGAATACCAAATTCTTCTGACACTTATAAACATTCTTTATTTTCTTCTCCAATTCTTTTTCTTTCCTTGAAGAATTGCTTTATGTTAAAATAATATTATCACACTGGTAAAATGAGATTTTAAAGAATGAACTGAAAGTATGGGAATAAGACAAGTTAAAGGGGAAAAGCAAGTAGTTCATATTAATTACATATACAAACCTAGAAGCAAGGATACTGGTATCTATGTGTGTATAAAACACATATATCATAAATACACATACACACACACACACAATAGGTGCATTTAAAATCATAACAAAGGGGATTTTGAGTAATAACATTTTGTAGAAAGTCTAATAATCACAGAAGTTACTGAAGACAAATTTGCAATTAGAATTGTGAAAACTGAGAGAATTATAAGGCAAACTATAATCCAGTTATAAAAATTGTAGTTATGTGATGTCTCTTAATGCAGTTTATGATTTCTAGAAATTAATTTACATTTTGTATGAAATCAAAATGTAAAAATTAGTGTAACTAAATAATCATTTATGGGAAATCATTTAGGAATTGGATATGGCAAATAAAACGTGAAAGCTAAAAATTGTTGTGTGTAATCTACAATGATTAATTGACTTGGAAAATGCTACTCAACTTTTCCAACACTGTAAATTAAAACTTTGATTAGTCTGTATATGTGTCTGTATATGCATAACTTTAAAAAATGGAAATAATATTTCCCACGAAGCATGTGAGGTCTATGATGAAAACAGGCAATAATATAATGAAAACTAAAAAATAAATATTTGAGTCTATATTTTATTATTTTTTAAATTAATTTTCTCATAATTGACATATTTGAAATATTGCAAAATATTTTGCTGGAATGTGTATTTTAATGTTGTTCTACCACTAAATAAATGTAACTTCAACCAAAATATCCTTTTATTTATTTATTTTTTTGGTGGTGCTGGCATCAAGTCTAGGTCCTCACATGTTTAACACTGAGCTACATGCTCAGTCCCCAGAAATATTCTTTTTACAGGATTATGCAAAAACTTAGTAGCAGATAAAATCCCTTTAGGAATAGAAGCTAATATATGAAGGTTGCTAAAATTCACTTTTAATATTTGTCTTGTCTGTGTTGTTCAGATTAAAATAATTTCTTGTAAAGAAATTTCCTTGAATGGTATAAGCTGCCTGAGTATGCTTTCACACTGCACACTATGGTGAACTCTAGAGTGAGAGATTTAGATCATCTTGTACATTTGTTACAAGTGCTTCTGAAACAGTTTTAATTTATCATTTGCAAAAAGGTTAATGCATAACCTGAATGAGCATTGAATATACAGTAACTAATAATACATTTAAAGTACATAGTACAAGGTGTAGTACAAAACACCTATATGTCATTTCCTTTTAGTACGTTGAAAACACATGTAAATAATGGGCTAAGTTTTGACAATAACAAATTGTTAAGTAATCATTTTCCTACATCTCATACATGGTTGCATTGCTTCCTATTGCTAACAAATGTTTGTATTCAGTCAAATGTGCATAATGTTTGTGAAAGACATACTTGCGCAATGAAAATTAATATAAAAATGATTACAGAAAATAGAGAATGTTAATATCATGCATATTTTAATATTTATATTTGATATATTATTCAAACTAATAAGTTTAATCATATTTAATATTTTTTTGGAGGGATCATTTTTTTCTCCTAGGGAAAAAAATCAAAATCTAAATCTTAGTGAGATATTATTTCCCAGATTAAAATTTGAAATAAACCAAATCAATGTTTATTTTGTCTGTCATTTTGAAAGGACTGTTGGTTACTATTTTGTATTCATGAAGCAATCTACTTTAGTAGAGAAAAAATATATGAATTCTCAAAGGTATAAGAAAGCAGATTGTTTATGAGGTTATTTGTATGTGAAACATGAGCTATTTTTCTGGTAAACAAAACAATTCTCATTGTATTGTAATACTTAATTAAACTGAGGTTCTCTGCCTTATATTGGTTGCACAACATACACATATTGACAAACTAACAAAAAACATTAATAACTATATAATTATTAGATGTTGTCATTTTTATAGAAATGCTGAACTGAAGAACTCGTTAATTTTCAAAATCCTTGGATAGCAATGCTTCATAGAGTACAGGCACACTTTTGTATATTTATGCAAACTTTAATTTCAATGAAACACCAATATGAATTCCTAAATTCATCATTCATTTTTATTCAATGTTATAAAGGTTTTATATTTCCCAGGGTCTATAATGTCTTAAATAGATATGCATAGGGATAAAGACAAAAATCATTATATACTTTAAATTTAGTAATTTTTTACTCTCACATTCTTTACAATGATTATAAAAATAATTAGACACAAATTAACATCAAAAATTGATGAGAACATTTTCATAAGAAATCAAGGTCATTAATTCCTTCTGTGTGATTATAAATTTACATGTTTAAGAAAATGTTCAATTTGAAAAAATTGTGCAAATGAATAAAAAGAAAGGGGAAACACAGTAAGAACTATACATCAAACCACATCCTTAGAAAGATTCACATTTTTCCTAATTTATCAAATTTATTGAATTGATCTTTTACCTTTTACAATATATTGAGAAAGACTAATTGTAAAAGGTATGTATTATTTTATAAGGATTAAAAAATTTGGCAGATACTTGCAGATCTATTTTTACTCTAGCCATTAAATTCTTTGTATCCACATTTTTGATCACATTATTTATGTTGAATTTAGAGATATTTATAAATATTCATTTATCTCCTGAATACAATAGATTTTCTTTTATCTCCTGAATACATTATAATTTTATAAATGCTATGATATTTGGTGCATAGATGTCAATAACTATCAAAATGTCTTTTAAATTGCACACTTTAGGGATCAAAACTTTGGTCATAACCAGGAATGGTGGTGCACACCTGTAATCCCAGCACTTTGGGAGGCTGAGCCAGGAATATCACGGGTTTAAAGCCAGGCTTAGCAATGGCGAGGCACTAAGCACCTCGGTGAGACCCTGTCTCTGCATAAAACACAAAATAGGGCTGGGAATGTGGCTCAGTGGCCGAGTATCCCTGAGTTCAATCCTCAAAACACAATAAAATTGAAAACTTTTCATTAAATGAAACAAATATTTGTGTGTGTGTATGAATAAAGAAAAACACCACCAGAGATATTGGTAAGTTAGAAAGATTTCTAAAACTATAGTCTACTAACTCTGACAAAAATTGTGTTCATAATTGAGAAAAAAGGAAGTGAAAGTTATAATTTATGTTGCATAAATATTTGTAAACTTTATAAATTCAAAAGTCCGCTACTCATTATTTTCAATTAAAAAACAATGACAAGTCATAAATTTCATAGGATTTTTGAAATAATTGAACTAGAATATGGAGGTTATTAAATAGTTTGGCATATTTTTAAGTCTCATAGGCATATATGCTAGTAATATAACTTTATTATTATTATGTAGACATCAAATTATATAGCTATATATTTAAAGTTTTAAAGAATATTTTATTTATATACATTGTATACTGTAAACTTCTAAATTTATAATCGAAGGAAGTACACCTTTTATTTATTTTTATTGGTGCTTTATAATTATACATAATAGTGGAATTAATTATGCCATATTTGTACATGAATACAATATTATTTGTTCTGTCATTCACCAGTAGCTCCCCTTTCTTTCTCTTCTTCCCTTCCCCTTATCCTTACTCTACACTGCTGATCTCTGTTCTATTATCATCATCATTATTATTATTAACTTTATTTTTATTTACTTATTTATTTACTTACTATTTATTTAGTTTTATGTAGTACTAAGAATCAAACCCAGTACATTACACATGCTAGGCAAATGCTCCACCACTGAGCCAAATCACATCCCTATTATTATTTTTAAATTTTTTTTAGTTGTTGATTGACCTTTATTTTATTATTTATATCCAGTGCCTCACACATGTGAGGCGAGCTCTCTACCACTGAGCCATTAACCCAGCACTATTAATATTTTTTAATTAGTGCATTATTGTTATATTTAAAAGCAACATTTACTGTGATATATTCATAAATGGATATTGCCATAATTTGATAGATTTCATCCCTCAGCACTTTCCTATGTCCTTCCCTCCTCCCTACTTCTCAATTCCCTTCCTCTATTTTACTAGTATCCTTTCTATTTCTCTTAAATACTTTTTGATTCCTTTTTTATGAGAAAAAAAAAACAATCACTGGTTTTTAGAGTCTCACTTATTTCAATTAATATGACCTTCTCTACTTCCATCCATTTGCTAGCAAGTGACATAATCTTATTTGAATTTATGGATGAGTAAAACTCCACTATGTATCCACAGCACATTTCTTGATCCACTATTATCAGATATCAAGGCTGGTTCCATAACTTAACTACTGTGAATTGTGCTGCTATATACATTGATTTGCAAGTATCGCTAGAGCGTGCAGATTTCAGGTTTTTTGGATAAATAACAAGGAATAGGGAAAGTGGGTAATATGATGGTTCCATACTTAGTCTTTTGAGAAATTTCCATGCCACCTTCCAAAGTGATTGTACCAGTTTTCAATTGCATCAGCAATGCATAAATGTACTTTTTTTATCCACATCCTTTCCCATAATTACTGTAATATGTGTTCTTGATGATTACCCTTCTAACTGCAGATGAAATCTCAGTGAAGTTTTAATTTGCATTTCCCCAATTTCTGAAAACATTGATCAAGTTTTTATATATTTGTTGACCATTTGAATTTCATCTTTTGAGAAATGTCTAAACAGATCATTTGCCCATTTATTGATTGGGGTGTTTTTCTGCTATATTTATTTTTGTTTTTTATATATTTGGGATATTAATTCCCTGTTGAGAGATTTTATTCCATTTTATAGGCTTTCTAATCATGCTTACTTCTTTTATTTGTGGTGCAGTTTTTTTTTTTTTTTAAATTTCCTGTCATCTTCTTACTCATCCTTGCTTTTATATCCTGAGCTTTGGTAGTCTCATTATGGAAACTGATACTTGGCACCATTATGTTGGAATGTTGACACCATTTTTCCTTCTAGAAATTGCAGTGCTTCTTATCTAATTTCAAAGTCTCTATTCTACTTTTAGTTGGTTTTTGTGTGAAGTGAGAAATAGTGATCCAGTATTATTCTTGTACATATTGCTACCCAGTTTTTCCAGCCTTGTTTGTTAAAAAAGCAATCTTTTCTCCGACATATGTTCTTGGCACCTTTGCCAAGGATCAGAAGACTGTATGTGGACCATCTCTGAGTCTTCTATTTTATTCTGTTAGTCTTCATTTCTATTTTAACACCAGAAACCTACTGTTTTTCTTACTAAAGCTCTGTAGAATTGGGGATTAGGTCTTGCGATGTCCCCAGTATTGGTCTTATTGCTCAGAAGTTCTTTAGCTATTCTGGGTCTTTTTTTCTTCCATATGAATTTTAGGACTATTTTTTCTTGTTCTGTTAAGAATATCATTGGTATTTCATGAAGATTGCACTGGATCTATAGATCATTTTTGGTAGTATGGTCATTTAAATGCTATTAATATTGTCTATATAAGAACATGGGAGGTCTTTCCATCTTCTAAGGATTTCTTTATTTTCTTTCTTCAGTATTTTATAAATTTTATTGTAGAGATCTTTCACTTCCTTGGTTACATTTATTCCTAGGAAATTTATTATTTTGAGGGCATTGTGTAGGGATTTGTTTCCCCAATTTCTTTTTCAACAGGTAATTATTGTGTATGGGAAAGCTAATGATTTTTTATGTTGATCTTGGATCATGCTACTTTGCTAAATTTGTTTATCAGTTCTAGATGTCTTTTAGTGGAGATTTTTGAATCTGCTAAGTATAAAGTCATGTCATCAGCAACATATTATTCAACTTCTTCTCTTCCTGTTTATAATCCCTTTAATTTCCTTCTCTTGCCTAACTGCTCAGGTTAAAATTCCAAGCACTATACTGAATCAGAATATTTAGAGTGGATATTCTTGTCTTGTTTCTGATTTTAAAGGAACTACTTTCAGCTTTTCCTCATTCTGTATGACATTGGCTTTGAATTTGTTGTATATAGCCCTTAATATGTTGAAATAAGTTCTTTCCATTCCTAGTTTCTTCAATATTTTTAACATGAACAGGTACTGGATTTTATTTAAGGGTTTTGTTTTTCACATCTATAGAGATGCTCATGTAACTTTTCCCTATAACTCTATTTATGTGGTGAATTACATTTATTGATTTGACTATGTTGAACCAACATGACATCATTGGGCTGAAGCAAACTTGATTATGGTGTACAATATTTCCTTTATTATTTTCATGAGAACAGCAAATATATATTTGAATTAGATTTTATCTGAAGGGAATGGATAGAGGACTTCTAGGTCATAAGACTATTCTCAGATTACACACTATTTTTCTGTTTTCCAATGTTATGGAAGCTGCATACCATAAGACTGAAGAGGAGCTGATATCAACTAATTTTGGAAACTAGAGGTCTAACTTGAGAAGACCCATCAAAGAGAGTGTCTCCCATGTCCTTGAAAAGAGGAATAAAAAAATAAAATTTTGTTGAAATATGTTAGTGATATTATGGGGTGTTTGGTACAAAGAGTGACTATTAGTTATGCTAAATAATTCAAAACCATCTCAGCCAATATGATAAAAACTAATATTGATTAGTATTCTCACACGTTTAAAGAATAAAATTACAAAATTAATGTAAAACATTTTTATTAACGAAAACAAATACATTCATCTACACTGGAAGATATAAATTTATTTTCTTAGAAAATAAACATGATTAGAATTCCCTCTTTTTTTGCCTAAGTTGTATCTATAGTGCAAAATGGAAACTTGAAATTTTCTATATATTCATTAATACAATAAATCAAAAAGACATGTAAAATAATTAGAGTATGTAGGCATTTTTAGAGGAGCAGTTCTTTTTATTTTTATATTGTCTTAGCCTGACCCAAATAAATGGCATTTTTTTAAGATTTATTTTCATGGAGACTATCTATAAAAATACTATTTCCCCATAGAAATTCCATTAGGTTACTTAAAGTTTAGGAATAAAGGATTTTCTATATATGGTTCATTCTTCTATAGTTCTATTTTTGAAGAAAGGAATTTGTTCTGACATGATTGATACATTAGAGAATATTTTCAGCATATGGCCAATTTCACATTTGTTTGTGTGTGATTTCATCTGTCAGCACTGCTAGGTAAATAAAAATAAAAATAAAAATAAAAAAACTGCACCCAGTAGAATCAAATCTTCTAGGAATACACAAATGTACACAAACACACACTTGTTCGAACATTTACTAGTCTCTTCAGTTCAGCATTTCCTATGAACCACAGCCTTTTATATGTGATGCTGCAAATTTCTCTCTGGAGAAATTTAGAAAACCCTTCCATTATCCACTTAATGATAACTAAGTTGCAACTCTTCTGACTACCACTTACATATACATTTCAGGTTTTTTCAAAATAAAGTGTCATTTATTGTTGTATTTATCCGTTTCTTAACCATTGAACATATGTATTTTAGTCCATTTTGTGCTGTTATTATAGAATCGTTGAGCCTGGGTAGTTTACAGTAAGTGGAAATTTATGGTTCACTAGTCTTATTGTTTTAAGTTGTGCCCCATGGGTCTGCCTACGAGTTGGGGCCCTGAGAGACGAAAAATGGGGCCATGGGGGAAGGACAAAGTGGGGTCTCACTGGACAAAGTTTTGGGGTGACGGTCTGCAGAGTCACTCCACCCAGACTCTGGGGTAGGTAAATTGTTCTTCCAGAGTGAAATGCAGAAACACTGTTTATTCCAGAAAGTACAGAAGCTTATATAGGGTCCTCAGATCAATCACAATGAGGTACCTCTGCCTGGCCAGCGGGTTCATCAGCATAGAATGGGGAAGGAGGGAGGGGAGGGTTTGGAGGTATGGAGAGTGCTCCTACATAGTCTGGAGTCTGGGAGTTTGGGCCTGTGATAGGAGTGGCAACTGCTCAAGATCAAGGTGCCAGCATCTAGCAAGACCTTCTCATTGCTGAAGAATTATATGATGGAAAGCAGAAAGACAGGAGCTCAAGAAAACAAATCTACTTCTGAGAACACTTTGTGTAATTTCATTATCTATTCATAATGGGATCTTAAAATCTCTCATGTCCCAGGTCCTATTACTATACACAAAATTTCTGAAGGGCATATTCAAATTATAATTCTGCCCCACGTCCCCCAAATTTATGCTCTGCTCACATGAAAAATGCATTCATACCATCCTAACATTTCCAAAAGTCTCAATTTGTTTCAACTTATATTTGTTCTGTGAGAATTAAGGTATGATTCATCCTGATATAAATTCCCTTATAGCTACAGGCATCTAAAATAAAAAACAGTTATGTCCTTCCAAAATGAAATGGTGGGAAAAAAATAGGACAGACTTACCTTTTTCCATTTTGGAAAAAAAAAAAAGTAAGGAAGGAAAAGAGGAGTAATAAATCCCAAGCCAAGCAAGTTCAAAGTACAACAAGGCAAATAACACTGAAACCTGAGGTTTGACACTAATCTTCCTTGGCTCCATCACCCATCTTCTAGACACATCAGAAGATGTGGGATTGGGCAGTCAAGTCTCAGACAACCCTACTCTAGCTTTTCTGGACTCATCCTATGCATCTTTAGTATAGTTAGAGATTCTTGCCTGTACATTACCCAGGTTGGTGTTGCATGCTGGTAACTTTGCAAATCTGAGCTCTCTGGAGTGGTTCCACCTCATGGCTTCACTATGCATTACCTTAGTGGGGCTTTTCGGTTGTGATGGTGTCATGCATCCACAATATTGGTTCCAGTGTACTTGGAGGAATTAGCTCCATGTGGATGCTGCTGAGTTTTACTGTTCATACTTTCTGGCACAGCAGTCAGATAAGCAGCTGACGATGCTTAAGGCAGAACTGCAGTGGCTGAGAAGTGTAGCATCAGATTTCAAGGAGAGGAAGCCAGAGGCAACCTGAGATAATGAACTTGAAGTTCCCATGGGTACCATGGGCTTCTTCCTCAAAACTTGTTTTCTCTTAAAGCTACAGTATTTGGGCCTGTGATAGGAGTGGCAACTGCAAAGATCTCTCATATATCTCTGAGGTCCTTCTCCCTTTGGTGTGACAAAGCACTCTGCTCCCTTTCACCATATCAAACTTCTTTGCAAATTGCCTCTCAGCCATACCCTTGGTTTGCTTTCCTAAACATGTGTTTTCATTTTTTCCATAGGTAGGATAGCATTTGCCATATCTCTACATTCTGTTTCCCTTTTGACTATTAGTCTTGTCCTTAAATCACTTCTCTCTTCTCATAGTTTACTGCATACACTTGAGACAAACTCTGTAGACTCCTCATGCTCTGCTGCTTAGAGATATCTGCTATCAGATATCCTACTTAATTATTTTAAAATTCTTTCTTCTATGTAGCTCTAGGGCATGGTCAATATTTAGTCAAATTCTTTCTCACTTTATAACAGGCACGGGCTTTCTTTCAATTTTCAATACTTTGTTCCTCATTTGTATGAGTCATCAAAGTAGACTTTAATGTCCATATTTCTAACAACAGTCTCTTCTTAAATGTTTTGTGTTAAGGTCTTTCTTTCAGCACTGTTGCATTGGAAAATAAGTTTAGAATATATAAATTCTAGGGGAAACACTGAAGCCATAGCAATGTATAAATATGTGTTATCATAATTATTGTATTATTTTAAATTTTGTAAGTTTTAAAAATGATTCTGAAGATTTTGCTCCTCACCATATTTCCCTTGTGCATAATTTTGCAGAGTCGGGTAATACTTTGGAACAAATAAAGTGCAATATAATAGAACTGATTACAGGCAGTGTATATACACTATTTTAAAGTTACTTAACCTCAGTATCAATTGTGAATTTTTGTAATGATTATTTGCCATTTATATAATTACGTTTCAGTAATTAATTATAACTGAAACTCTTTATTTTTGATGATTAAAATCAGCATTTGTCTAACATAAAAGATGGCACATTTTCCCCTGGGCCAATGTCTATATATTATTTGTATATCATTTTTGAACCACAAGTATACTTTATTAAACAAATAATAACTCATTGATGCAGTTGTTTTTTCTAAAAGCTAAATACTCACAAAGAAACTCCTAGTGTTTATTTTTTATTTTATACTTTCTTACTGGGGATTAAACTCAGGGCCCTTAACCACTGAGTCACATTCTCAAAACCTTTTAATTTTTTATTTTGAGACAAGGTCTCTCTAAATTGCTTAGGCTTTTGCTAAATTGGTGAGGTTGGCTTTGACATGTAATCTTTTGACCTCAGCATCCAGAGTCACTGGGATTACAGGTGTACACCATCACACACTACAGAAAACCTGGAGTTTTTAAATTGGGCCTAAAAACATGAAAATTCTGAAATTTTTTATATTACTAAATTAGTCTCACTCATTGATTTACCAGCTATGTTATTTTGACAATTAAGCATTTTTTAAAATGTTGTATGTTGTAAAATTGAAAATCTATATTAAAATTCACATGTATCTTTCAAAAATTCCACAAAAATAAACTGGAATGACCTTTTGTTACAAGAATTACTTAAATGAGCTTGTAGTGTTCTGCAGAAGTCAAGAGAAGAAACAAGTGTGGAGATTTTTGTTATTGTTACAAGTTAATCTTTATACAAACCAATTATCCAGTGATGTAAATAAATTAACTTAGGTGTTATGATTTAGATATCAGGAGTCCCCCAAAAGCTTAATGTGAGGTCATTTAGAGGTGAATTGATTGGAATATGAGCATTTTAGCATAATTGGTGAATTAATCCCCTGATAGGGATTAACTGATTGCTAACTGAAGGCAAGTAGTATGTGATTGGAAGAGGTAGGTCACAGGGGGATATACCTTTGGCAGATACATTTAGTCTATCTTGACAGGTTTCTCTCTCTTCCAGGTGCCATATCCTGAGCTTCCTTCATTTATCACACTTTTCTACCATGATGTTCTGCCTCACTTCTGGCCCAAAGAAATAGAGTTGGCCATGTATAGACTGAGACCTCTGAGACCTCTGAAACCGTGTGTGCCAAATAAACTTTTCCTCCTCTAAAATTCTTCTTGTAAGGTCTCTTGGGCACAGACTAAAAAATCAGACTAAAACATTGTGGAAAAACTTATGGTTTTCTACAATTAAACCTAGGAATAAAGCAAATATATGTGTAGAAAATTATTATCCTTACATATATTTAAATAAATTTTGAGCATTATCCATGGTATAAACATACAGAGATCATAGTTATCTTGTGTTGACATGAAATAAACAAAATTCTAACCATGTTTATTTGAATTTTACATTACTTTCCATTACGTACTGTACTCACAATCTCCTTCCTCTATCTTTTCTTTTCTTTCTATATTTTTTTATATTGGCATTTATTTTCTTATAAACAATACAACTTGAAGTTCTCAGAGGTAGAGTGAGTTATTATTATGCATGCAGTTCTGTGGTTGACTCCAGCAGCTCACACACATACACACAAACACATAAACACACATATACACAAAACAAAATAAATTACTTCTTTTGTGTTTAGGTTTGTTTTCGTTTCCCTCACTAATATGTAGGTTGCAAAAAAAGAAATATTCATATTCAAAACACATGCTTGGCAATTAATGGATATTTAATAAATACACATTGATTTAATAAATATTATAATGGCTTCTGAGAAAATGCCAGCTGTGGCATAATTCATACCGATACCAAATAACCAACAATTCATGCCAAAAAACTAGGGTGGCACAACAAAGTGCAGAGTGATATTTACAATCTCCTGTGATAAGATGGACTTAAGAAATTTTAACTTACACATATGTAAATGAACCATGGTTGGCTTCAAGAACCTCACTACTATGTAAACTTAAAATGCACCAATAAACATTTTAAAAGAAAAGGATCAATTAATATAATATTTATGTATTTTCAATTTTGTTCTATAGAAAAAAAATATAAAATATATCAGAGGATGCAGAGGAGCCATGGCTGTACCTAAGCGATGGGAACTTCAAAAATCATTGATCAAAGTTCTGTCAGATTAAGGGGAACTTCTGTGAATAGAAGCAAGCCTAATAGGAAATGTCAAAGGGGACAAAGGAAAGAGAGGATATAATACAGTTTGATAGTGACTTTGAGTGTGAAAAATATATAACTGAACATTAAGGCCATGAACATCAACATGCACTCTGTTGTGCACCTACCTTAACACACTCCAGTTCAATTATTTTCATAAAACTGTTCAAGTGAAACGATTATCATGAAACCTATACATTTTTATTATAAGAATGTGGGTTATGGCAGGAATTAGAAGCAGATACTACCCTTAGAGATTAAGAAACCACACAAAAAGTATTTGTCCACAAAACAATCATAAATTTCACTTTATAATTTAAAACTGTACTGATAGGATTTAGAAAAAATGCATTGTCTGTGGGAGGGAAGCATAAATCAGAATTAGTAATATTCAGAAATTAAATGATTGAACTCATAAAATAATAGAAATAGAAGCATAAAAATTTCCATGTTAGAAAATCAGATTAATAAGAAGGAAATCAAGACTAAATAATGACAACAAAATGCAGTTGGAAAAAAATTGAAAGCAAAAAGAGAAAAATAAACTCATAAAAATAAATATAGCTGGGCTCAGTAGCATATGTCTGTAATCCCAGCAGGTCAAGAGGCTTAGGCAGGAGGACTGGAAATTCAAAACCAGTCTTGGCAACTTAGGGATGCCCTAAGCAACATAGAGAGGCCCTGTCTCTAAATAAAATATAAAAAGGACTGGGGATGTTACTCAATAGTTAAGCACCCTTAGGTTTAATCTCTGGTACAAAAGAAAGGCAAAGAAACACAGATAGAGATACTTTAAATAGAACACAATAGCCTATAATCAAAGATTCAACTGGTGAATAGGGCCTTTGAAGAGAAAAACCAGAGCAAATACTAAAATGCTATACACATATTAAGAAATTTAATATTCCCTATAAAAACCATTTTAAAAATGAAGCTAAATTTTGAAAGTGCACATCACTCTTTTTAGGCAGGCAAAATAAGATCAAACGATTGTAAAAGTAAAACTGCACCAGCCAGTCCTGGTGGCACACATCTGTAATCCCAGAGGTTCCAGAGGATGAAGTAGGAGGATCTTGAGTTCAAAGCAAGCCTCAGCAATTTAGCAAGGCCCTAAGCAACTCAGTGAGACTTTTCCTCTGAATAAAATACAAAAAAGGGTTGGGTAAGTGGTTTAGCAGTTAAGTGCCTCTGGATTCAATCCCCGGTACCAAAAAAGAAAAAAAAACTGAGACAAAATTTAGTATGCATCCTACTTTACAACATTTGTCCTTATGCCATGAAGCAAATTATTGATGATATTCAAGATAATGGACTGCAGACCACAGATAATAGGCTAACATATTCATACTCACATTCAAATCTAAAAGCCCCAAATATACTGTTATCAATATGACATGCTCTTTATATTTTACATTTGAGCCTTTCTGAGAATAAACTATTGAAGTATCTTCAATCAATCAAAATGACTGGGAGAGGTTAACATGAAGTGTTTTGGTGATATATCTGTGTGTGTGTGTGTGTGTGTGTGTGTGTGTGTACGTGTGCACACACATTCACATATTTCCTTTTGCAATAAGATTAGAATATAAAAATAAAGGAGTGTATGCAATAAGTGCTTTCAAAATAGAATCATTATTATCATCAAAACATGTAAAGGGAGAGTGGATAGACTATGTAAAACATGGACTATTTTTTTTCTGAAAGACTGATAATTATTACCAAGGCAAGAACTAAGTTCTAAGTTAACAAGAGAGAATGAGGAAACAAAATTATAGATAATATAAAATTACTTAGAGGAGAAAACATTAAATATTATTAAATAAAGGCAACTAAAGGTATTTTGTACAATTGCTAGTATAAACATAACCATTAGAAAAAATGTGCAAACATTCCCTACTAATAAAAACTACAGTTTGAAAAAAGGTAGTACAAGCAGGCACATAATGAGAAACCATATGAACTGCATTGCAAATAAATAAATGCAAATTGTATGACAGAACCAAGATGTAACCTTAACACGTTGATGAAATAAATTGCTTCAGCTCACCAATTAAAACAGTGTTTTCATATTGACTTCAAAAATAAAATCTAACACATTTCTTTTTGGAAATTACACATTTAAAGATATCTGAAGGGCGAACTGTAAAATAATGGTCAAATACATAGCAGGAAAAGAAATAAAACAAAAATAGGTATCATACTCTTCCTAGTCTGTTAGGTAGAGTTGAAACTACGTCAGTAAGAGAGACAAATGAGACAAATGGGAATTTTTTTTTTTAACAAGTACAGCCTACATAATACAGTGAGGTCTTACACAGTAAATACCAATAATTAATCATCTAAAACCCAACAGTATTTCAATTTTTATGATTCTGAAGCTATAGGAAATTCAATGAAAAAAATAAACACATTTGCAATAGATGTCTTAATCTCATGCCTCAATTGAAGTTAAGAAAAAACTACATGCGTAGAGAGGATTGTAGCCTCATAAATATAATAGGTAAAGGAGATCTGCTATGGACTTTGGTATGCTTAATTTTAGGTGCTAACTTGACCAGGCCATCCATCATTGATAATTGGATGAACATTACTCTTTCTTTAATTTTGTATAGATGAGATGAACATTTAAGCTAGACATGGAGTAAATCAGACTGCTCTCTAAAGTGTGGGTGGACCTTTTCCAAACAGTTGAAAGAATTAATAGAACTAAAGACAAACCCTTACCTTAGTAAGAGAGGGTTCTTCAGCAGAAAGACTTCAGGATTGACCAGGATCATTGCTCTCTCTTGGTCTCTAGCTTGACTGCCTTTGCCTTAGACTGGGACTACAGGACTAGTTCTCCTGAGTCTCTAGCTACCAGCCCACCCAGAAGATTTCGGATTTGACATTCATCATAATTCTGTGGGCCAATTCCTTATAATAAATGTCTTTTTACACATCTTTATTTGTTCATTTGCTCTGGAGATTCCTACTAATATAGATTCTCAAAAAAGTGAATGTACCTTTTTTAAAGGGCATAAAATATTCATAAAAAGTAAAAATGTGTTATACCTTAATTAAAATATGTAATAGACCACAAATTTAAAATGACACTGGGAAAAATAGAATTCAGCAGACTTCCTTGATCACAATATTTAATACATGACATAGCAAGGATCCATCTTTGCAAAAGCATTTGGAAGAACACTCTAGAGAGAGGAAGCATGATTTAACTTTCCCTGGAATGACTAAAGGAAAAAAAAGAAAAAGAAAATCACCCCAACTTTCCACAGCAAAAAGTACTTGTGTAGCTTAAACTGCATGAAGAAAAGAGAGAGTGACAAGAGGCAATAAAGTAGGAGTGCACAAGGGCCACACATCCATCATGGATAGGTTGTTCCAAAACTAATCAATAATCATTGGATTTTAAAAGATAGCAGGTTTTAAAACTAACAACAGGATTCACTTGATACTTAAAAATTAATTATGTTGCACATAATGTTTGTGAAATTAAAATAAGCAATGAAGCAGCAACCATACCATACAGTGGTTTGGTTAGGTTAATAGTAGTAGACATGTAGAGAATTAAAGATACTGGAATAGTTCTGAAGTTAAAATCAATCACATTTACTGATATGATTATCAGTTATAAGCTTAAAAGTGAATCCAGCCTGGTGCGGTGGCACAAGTCTGTAATCCCAGTGGCTAGGGAAGCTGAGGTAGGAGGATAATGAGTTCAAAGCCAGCCTTAGCAACAGTGAGGCGCTAAGCAACTCAGTGAGACCCTGTCTCTAAATAAAATACAAAATAGAGCTGGGGACGTGGCTCAGTGGTTGAGTATCCCTGAGTTCAATCCCAGGTACAAAAAAAAAAAAAAAATAGTAAATCAAAATAATACAGACAAGTGGTTAGAAACTTGTGCTGCATTGGAAAGGATAGATACCCAGAACTTGACACACCAGCTAATAAAACCTGCAGGAAGGAATATTTAAGCAAAACATAAAGATCTAATAAAGAATCAGAGGGGGCTGGGCTGTAGCTTAGTGGCAGAGAACTTGTCTAACACGTGTGAGGCACTGGGTTTGATCCTTAGCAAAACATTAAAATAAACAAATACAATAATGACATTCTGTCCATCTACAACTACATTTTTTTAATTAGAAAAGAAATATAGAAGGAAAATAGTCTAGCTGAAAAATTGTGTGTATTAAAATCCAGGGACTAATATAAGAAAAAACATCAACTACTCTGCCACTAAAATAAATCAGTTATAAGATAAGGTAGAAAATAATTAGGAATCAGGTTGTGAAGGACCATATGAAACATATGAAGCAATCAGGACTTTATGAGAATGTAACGGAGAACTCTTAAAAGTAATTAACCCTAGGAATAATATGATAAGATTTGCTTTCCAAAGACCACAAGAGCTACCATTAAAGAAATAGAGGAGAGTTTTTTTTCCTCTTGAGAAAAGTCTAGTTAGACATTTTTGCCGGAAGTTTGATGGAGTAATGGCGATTTTAACTACAGTAAGGAACAGGATTGAGATAGTACTGTGGTAGAAATTATGTAAGTTAGCCACTCCATAAATAAATGCCATGGTGCTTTATCAATTAAATTCCTTATGAGCTAGTGACTCATAATAAAGATTATAAAGGAAAAATTATAATCTTTTATTTTTTCTTAGAAATTGCAAGGACAATTGAAAAATATAGGAAGTAGAACAAATAAAATGGTCAAAATGTTGAGAATTCTTCGATATGGACAATGAGCATGTAAGACAATTATGTACTTTTGTCTTTATTTTTGTTTGTCCTAATTTATTTCCATTCAGTCTTTTAAAATAGTAAGAATAACTATAAATACATAAGAGAGTTATTTATCTGTCTTCTTGGGAGTTTTCCTAGTAGTCTGTTGGGGGAATGCTTCTCTCCTAGCACAGTTCTGGCTTTTTTCTCCCCACCTCCAAAGGCAGTCGGTGGGATTCACACGGACCATGGCCTGCAGTGGGCCTGACGGCAAGGAGAGGCGAGAGGCACTACCACACAGTGCTGCGGTTGGTGCGGATGGTGCGGAGGTGCGGCTGGTGCGGCCGGTGCTGCTGGTGCGGATGCTGCCGATGCTGCCATGCCCCCGATGCAGCAGATGCTGCGGGTGCAGTGAGCAATTATTAGGTGGGTGGCTCCTTGGGAGAAAATACCATAAAAGAATGAAAAGTTACATGAGTTTTCCAATTAACTGTCAGCTTTTGTGATTCAGAATCAAATTCTCTGATACTTTCATTAATTAGATAAATTGTTTTCAAGACTGTGCCTATAGTCAAATGGTGGTTATATATTTCCACATCAACCTGAAATTAAGTGAACTATAATATTTAAATAAACTGTTATTGACACTTTATGCTATATTAAACAGTGTCACTACCACAATACTTGCTTACTTATATACCACTAGATTTGCTAAGAGGTGAGGTGGTTGTATAGTATAATTTCTTTTGGGGAGAGCAGGTACCAGAGAATGAAACCAAGGGCACTCAAGCACTGCATCACATCCCAGCTCTGTTTTGTATTTTATTTAGAGACAGGATTTCACTGAGTTGCTTAAGGCCTCACCATAACTTGTGATCCTCCTGCCTTATCCTCCCACCCAGTTGGGATTACAAACATGCAAGACCATGTCCAGCTCTATATAGTGTAATTTTTAAAGAGCTATTGTTAATAGTTCCTTTTCACCACAACACAATAGAGGCATAATTTCATGTAATATGCTCATCAGAGAAAGAAAAAAAATGCCTTTTAAATGTTAATATTTTAAAAATAGTACAAATGAATACATTGTATTTTAAGAAATAAGATAAAGGTTAGAAGACAAATATAAAATATATAGCTATATACATATGGTTATGTAAAATATAATTTTTCTATATACTTAAGTAAACATATGAGTATTGCTTTTCTATATACTTAAGGATATAGAAAAATATAGATATGCATATAAACTTACAAGACATATTTCTACCCCCCTCATATTGTATAAAGTTTGGTATATTTATATGTATAAAATGTAACAAATGAGATCCCGGAACAAAAATTTAGAGTTAATTTAAAATAAGATCTAAAAATTACAATATGAAATATGTGTAAATGTAGTAGAATATAGACATTTTTAACCTAGTCTTCTTTATGTATCTTTCTGAAAACAAATGCTTGTAATACAAAATTAGAAGTAAGCTCCGTATTTGACTGAATCATGAATAACGCAAATTGTAAAGAATAACTTATAACTATCAAGTATTTAAAATTGGGAAAAAATTAAAATGAAGCTCAGGGAAGTGGTACTGAAAAGAAAAAAAAGAGGGGGTGGAAAAAACCTAAATGATGATGCATTTTTGGTTTACATATGTATGGAAAACAGGAGGAAATTGCCTATTGCCTATTTTGACCCATTATGAGATCACAGACATGAAGCGAGAGAGACATGTGTTCTTCCTTCTCAATCAAGGAAAATGTGTTGTAGGTAAGATGAGAGAAAAGAGTTGACAAGGTTTATAATCGCTTCCCATTGTCAGGTGAAGGGTGAGGAGTGCAATGTGAACCACCAAAGACAGCGTGCTAACTGCAGCCCCGACACACATTGAACTGAATGAAGATCCACAGGATGTGTTACGATTCACTCCAAAATGTATCAAAATTATATTTACCAGAGAACTTTTCTTTCTCATGCTGCTTCCTCAAACTCAAATATTTCTATGAGGAAATGGTGACAAGGCAAATCTGTCTCTATTCAAATATTAATATTAATAGGTTATAAAAATTCTCACCAGATAAACAATAACAACAAACAAATAAGTGACAAATGATGAATATAAAGGAAATAAAACTTCTGAACAAAATTTCAAGTAGATAATTTTCATAAACTTCTAACATTACAAAGAATTAATGAATTAATTACTTTTAAAACTACTAAATATGGCATGAAAGCAAAGACGAATAATTGTAAAACAGAAAAAATGAGATGAAAATGCATGGGAAAGAATCACTAAATAAATAGAAGATTTACTTAATAACAAAATTATAGCTACACAGTTACAAAAACGAAATAATAGAATTAGCTAAAAATAAATTCATGGACATAAAAATGTTTCTTATGAAATTACACAAAATTAAAATGTAAGGTAATAGTTATTTGGGACAACTTAATAGCTATATTTAGACATTATACATAAGCATAATTGGAATTTCTGAAAACTAGAAAACACTAATGATAACATGAAAACAGTTTAAAACTCAATAACAACAAAGCTTTAAGTAAAAAACAGTGCAAGTATATTTTCAAAAATTGGAACAGAATTATAACAAATTTCAAAACTATGTTTAAAATTAAAGTTTGTTTTTCCCTCCCCAGATGACACAGTAGGTCTCTGTGGTAATACTTAATGTCCAAAACCAAGGAAGAATTTTAGCACAATTTATGGAAAAGATACTTTCAAGTAGCATTTGTATACTCCATGTATTTTGTATTTCAACAGAAAATAAATTCTTCCAAATCACATTTATAACTTCAACATAGCAAAATGACAAAAATCATTCACAGTGACACTAGCATGTATACATATAGACAGCACAAAAATTTATTTCAGATTAATTTTCTAAATAGTTAAATTAACTTTGTAAGTAAATGAGAACAACTATGTGAAATGTTTATCCAACTTCCCACAAGTTATGTGTTCATTTTATGTTGGTTAATAAAATTTTTGTGATATATAGTGACTGAATAATGGAATAAGCATTTAAGTTAAAGACATTGTTATTAGTATGGAGCCTAATCCAATAACTGATGTTTTTATAAGCAAAGGAGATTACGACACAGATATAGACAGAACATGCAGAGTATGATTTGAAGACACAGGGAAAAGACAGTCCCTACAAGTTAAAAACAGAGGCCTCAGAAAAAAACAGCTCTGCTGAAAAACTTGGTCTCATATTTCCAGCTTCTAGAGATGAGGAAGAAAACATCTGGTTTTTACCTTACCCAGTCAGGGATGCCTTGTTATGACAGCCCTAGCAAACTAATATATTTATTAATAATAATATCTATTAAAATAATAAACGCTTAAAATCAGAATACAACTAAATTTTAATTTTAGAAGCTGGGCACGGTGGCACAGCCTGTAATCCCAGCACTTAGGGAGGCTGAGACAGGAGAATCGTGAGTTCAAAGCCAGCCTCAGCAAAGGCGAAGAGATAAGCAATTCAGTGAGATCATGTCTCTACGTAAAATACAAAATAGGGCTGGGGATGTGGCTCAGTGGTCGAGTGCCCCTGAGTTCAATCCCCAGTACCAAAAAAAAAAAAATTTAGAATTTTTCTGAAAGTCTGTAAGTATTTTATAATAACAAAATGTAGTGTAGTTTTACAAATTAAAACTCCAAGTAATAAACCCGGTTTGATGGCACACGCCTGCAATCCCAAAAACTTGGGACAGTGAGACCGGAGGATTTAGAGTTCAAGATCTGCCTGTGCAACTTAACAAAATTCTGTTTCAAAACAGAAAATAAAAAGGGCTGTGGAGTTCAGTGGGTTCAAAATCCAGCACAGCAAATTAATAAAGGAACAAACAAACAAACTCCAAAGAATAAGATCAATATCATACAGCAATAAAATCTATAAGGAAATTTTGAAAAATTTGTCTACCATTATTTAATGTTGTCAACTAGGACTGGATTGAAACTTCTTTATATCAACATCCAACATAATAATTTTTAAAAAATACTAAAAATCTTCTTATTGAAATTAAGAAGCCCATTGTATTACCTCTATCTAGTACAAATGAATATATTTTCCTAGAAACACTTTTTTTCATAAAATAGTTCATGATATATAGAATATAGAGAAAGTCTATAATGATGAAATTATGTATGTAATGTGATTATATTCTCTGTTAACACTTCATTGCTATAGAGAAAACAATGGTTCCTGACATAAGCAACTTAAAGGAGGAAAGATTTATTTTTGGTCAATGTTTCAGAAATTTTAATTCTTGTTTGGCTGGTTCCATTACTTTGAAGCCTGAAGTTAAACAGAACATCATGGCTGACGGGCATTGTGGAGGAAAGCTGCTCAGTATTTGAAAGGCTGGAATGAGGTGGAGAAGAGTGAGGAAGGATGGGGCCAAGCATAAGACACAGTTCCCAAGAGCATGCAACGAAGGATCTACTCCCAAATCCTTCAAATATATTACACCCCCTTCAGTTTTCACCACTTTCCATTTATCTTTGAATTCCTCAGTGGATTAATGTGCTGACGTCAGAGCCGTCATTGTAGAATATCTTCCCCAAATCCTGACGTATGAACATTGTTGCACTGAGGGAGAAGTCTTCAACACATGAAACTTTGAGGGATATTTCCTATCCAGTCCATAACATACTTCTACTTTTAAAAAAATTCAGTTCAAAATTTATTATTATTATGAAAATAAAAAGTCTTTATTACTACTTTTAAACAAACACATTAATTTTCTGAGATTTATTATTTCTCATGCTTACTCAGTTGTTTTTGTCTTATTTTATACACAAATAACTTATTTCTATATATATGTAAAAATTGGCAATGCAGAAAACTTTTTCTAGGAATTATTTTTCAAAGTTTTTACCAAGATATAATTGAATAGCAAATGCATCCAACTGAATATGGAACATAGAACTATTGATTTTCAATTGCTTAAATAAATCAAGGTATAATTATACATTAGAATATTATGCATTTTCAAGTACAATGCTGTGTATTAATAAATGAAGGTACAATAAAAATCTAAGATATGTATACTTAATATATATATATATATATATGATTATGTAAACATATATTCCCACACCCTATATATGTATATTTGTAATGTATGGACAGATACTGAAAACAGTTATATGTGGAACAAAAAGAAAGCTTTGGCATTTTAATTCAGTGCTACATCTTTATTTTTTCCTTTTACATCGATATATATATATATTGTAAAAAATTTAAAAGTAAGATATTTAAAATAATGCTTTAAAATGACAAAGGAGTACATAAAGTGTTTAAACTTCTCATTCCTCTTCCTCTACTGCCAATTTTCCCATACCGTGTTATGTTTACATGTGATCACATTTAAATATTATACATGTTTGCCATAAGAATAGTTCTTCTTCAAAATTAGAACCATTCTGGAATTGTTTTCGGGGTATTGGTTTTGAAGTGTTCTGATACATGGCATTTAAGTTAACAATTCTTAGGATAATGTTATGAACTGACTTATATCTCACCAAAATTCATTTGATGAAGTTTCAACTTCCCATCCCTCAGAATGTCTTGTATTTGGAGATAATGGAAGTTAAATTTAGATCACATAAGTGTGTTCTAATCCAATGTGACTGATGTCTTTATAGGAAGAGGTGATTAAGACGCTGGCATGCACATTCATGAAGTAATGACCACTGTGAGTACAAAGCAAGAAGAAAGCCATCTGCAAGTCAAGGAGAGAAAACTCAGAAGAAGGGAACCCCGGTGGCACATTGACCTTGGACTTCTTCAGAATTTCAAGAACTGTGAAAGAACAACTTTCCATTTTTGAAACTACTTTCAAAAGTGCCCTACTTTAGGGCACTTCGTTAAGGCAGATTTAGTAAACTAATACAGGTAAATATTTATGTTGCTGTAAGCTTTCTCCCGTTGCATCCCTGAATCTATGACCATGGGGTACAATCTCTTTTGTGCAAATGGATTTTTCTTTTGGATGAATGGGACAGTACGGGTCCTTCCTGATCTCTGTCGACAGCAGCTCCCTTATTTCCTTACCTGGCTTTGTTTACCTGTTATGCTAATTGTCACCTGGAAGGTAATTTATTGTTATGATTTTGATATGAGATGTGAACATATGAACATCTGCAAAAGCTCAGATGTTCCTGCAGAAATATTCAGGGGTGAAATGATTGAATTGTAAGATTTATAACTTAATTAGTTCATCCTAGTTTGAATGGAATGACTAGATGGTTAACTGTAGGCAGATAGAGCATTGATAAAGGAGGTGGATCACTAGGGACGAGCCCTGGAAGAATGGTTCTTCCTTCCTCTCATGCTTTTTGCTTTCTGACCCTGACATGAGCTGGGAAGCTTTCCTTCATTACTTCCTTCCCCCTGGTGTGCTGCCTCACCGTGGGCCCAGAGCAATGGAATCAGCAGTCTATAGACTGAGACTTTTGAAACAATGAAGCCCAAACAAACTTTCTTTTCTTTAAGTTGCTCTCGTTGGGTATTTTGGTCACGGCAAAGCAAAACCTGATGAAAACATTGATCTACTTGTTGAGACTCTCCCCAACACACTACACTTTAATGCAAGCCTTCTAAGTTCACTGACAAATTTCTTTTGTTCCTGTTTCACCAGTATTAAAAACCATTATTGACTCATGGTGCATTCAAAAAATGTTTACTGAAGACATGGATGGACAATAGTGTCCTTCTGGTTTTCCAGCTAGCATGATAATACCAACACTGGAAACAACTTTAATGTAACAACAGGAAGCATGTGTATGCAAAAAGATTGACTTGAATCAATAATTTCCTTTACAAATATGAATCCTTGGTAAGAAGAAGAAAAGATAATTAGCAATATCATCATAGATAAAATTATGTTAAACATGTTTGAATGAGAAAGGGGTCTATTGATATTACTGGAAGGACAAAAAATAAGCACATTGATTATAAGGTTTTTTAAATTTATTAATTTATTTATTCTAATTAGGTATATGTGATAGCAGATTACATTTTGATTCAATGTACACAAATGCAGCACAACTTTTCATTTCTCTGGTTGTACACAATGTAGCGTTGCACCATATGTGCAGTCATACATATGCCTAGGGTAATGATGTCTATCTTATTCCACCATCTTTGCTCCTCCACTCCTTCCCTTTTGCCCAAAGTTCCTCCATTCTTCCCATGCCCACCCCCATTATGGATCACCATCCACTTATCAGAGAGAACATTCAGCCTTTGGTTTTTGTGGATTGTCTTATGTCGCTTAGTATGATATTCTCCAATTCCATCCATTTACCTGCAAATGCCATAATTTTATTCTTTTTTAATGCTGAGTACTATTCCACCATGTATATATACTACAGATTTTATCCATTCATCTGTTGAAGGTATTGAAGGGCATCTAACTTGGTTTCCAAGTTTAGCTATTGTGAATTAAGCTGCTACAAAGATTAATGTGGCTTTGCCACTATAGTATGCTGATTTTCAGTCTTTTGGGTATAGACCAAGGAGCGAGATAGCAGGGTCAAATGGTGGTTCCATTCCATGTTTTCTAAGGCATCTCCATACTGCTTTCCATAGTTGTGACACCAATTTGCAGTGCCATCAGCAGTGTATGAGTGTACCTTTTTCTCCACACCCTCGCCAACTCTCATTGTTACTTGTATTTTTGATAATTGCCATTCTGACAGCCATAGGATGAAATCTTAGTTTTGATTTGCATTTCTTTAATTACTAGAGCTGTTGAATATTTTTTCATACATTTGTTGATAGAGTATATATCTTTTTCTGAGAAGTGTCTGTTCAGTTCTCCAGCCCATTTGTTGATTGGATTATTAGGTTTTTTTTAGTGTTGTTTGATTTCCTTATATATCCTGCAGATCAGTGCTATATATGATGTGTATGTGACAAAAATTTACTCCCAAAGTGTAGGCTCTCTGTTAACCTCATTGATTTTTTCTTTTGCTGAGAAGCAGCTTTTTAGTTTGGACCCATCCCATTTATTGATTCTTGATTTTACTTCTTGTGCTATAGGAGTCTTATTAAGGAGTCTTATTAAGTTCTAATCCAACATGATGAAGATTTGGGCTTACTTTTTCTTCTATTAGGTGTAGGGTCTCTGGTCTAATTTCCAGGTCCTTGATCCACTTTGAGTTGAATTTTGTGCATGGTGAGAGATAGGGGTTTAGTTTCATTTTGCTTCATATGGATTTCCAGTTTTCTCAGCACCACTTGTTGAGGAGGCTATCTTTTCTCCAATGTACGTTCTGATGACTTTGTTTAGTATGAGATAAGTGTATTTATGTGAGTTTTTGTCTGCCTTTTATTCTGTACCATTGGTCTACATATGTATTTTTGGGTCAATGTCATGCCAGTTTTGTTACTATAACTTTGTATGTAGTATAGTTTAAGATTTGGTATTGTGATGCCTACTGTTTCACTCTTCTTGCTAAGGATTGCTTTGGCTACTCTGGGTCTCTTATTTTTCCAATGAATTTCATGATTACCTTTTCTGTTTCTATGTGGAATCATATTTGGATTTTAATTGGAATCACATTGTATCTGCATAGCACTTTGGGTAGTATGTCCATTTTGACAATATTGATTCTGCCTATCCAAGAGCATGGGAGATCTTTCCATCTTCTAATGTCTTCTTCAATTTCTTTCTTTAGGGCTCTGGAGTTTTCATGTTAGAGGACTTTCACTTCTCTTGTTAAATTGATTTGCAAGCAATTTATTTTATTTTATTTTTTTGAGGCTATTGTGAATGGGCAGTTTTCCTGATTTCTTTTTTTTTTATTTTTCTCAAAAGTTGCATTTTAATACATGTTATCAAACATAACAGAAAAAAACAAATTTTCAGAAGCTGTACACACTATTCACTGAAACCATTTGTTGAGGCAAATAGAAAAATATTGTTACAATCATAATTTTTCTAACTTTGCACAAAATTATAAGCAGATTACATTCTTCATATTAAACATCTTTATACGCACTTTCAATGAACAGTATATATATATATATATATATATATATATATTTATATATATTTTTTATCAACCATCTTTACTATACCCATTCCCCTTTCCTGCCCCCTGCCTCCCCCATGTCGCTTCTAGTGTTTCTCTATTTCTCTTATGTTTCCCATTCCCACCTCCCTTATTCATCAGCATCCAGTAATCAGAAAGACCATTCATTTGGTTTTTTGGGATTGGCTTACTTCACTTAGCATAATGCTTTCCAGTTCCATCCATTTGCCTGCAAATGCCATAATTTTATTCTATTTTATTGCTGAATAATATTCCATTGTGTATACGTACCACAACTAAAAGTTTTCCTGATTTCTCTTTCATAGTTTTCATCACTGATATAAAAAATACATTTGATTTATGGGTATTTATTTTACATCCTGCTACTTTGCTGAATGCATTTATTAATTCTAGAACTTTAAATAAATCATAAATCAATTAGTTTCTATTTTGACTTTTACAGTTTTTTGCTATAAACAGAAATGATACTTTTTCTGTTTATACTACTACATATCCAATAAGTTTGCCATAGGAGTTTACTGTTTCTAATAGTGGAGAGTGGGAGAAATGTAGGCTATGATATTTATGAGATAGAATGTGGGAATATAGAGGTATTAGATTATAGGACTAGTGAAAGGGTAATCAAAAGAAGTTGGCTGTTAGCTAGCGAAAAAAGAGAGAATGGTTACCCCATGCAAGGCTCCTTGGTTGCCTCTACAACAGGATAGTGTCAGTTAGTACACTAAGTAGAGATATCTCTGGTGCAATCAGGCCCACAGGGACTTTGGTGATGGTTTTTCAGGTCCTGATTGTTGTCCCTAGATGGAAGCAGCCATGTCCCTAGTTGGTGACAGCAGTAGCATCAAGCCTGTAGGGTACCTTGATGTTGGGCTTCCCAGACCCAGTCAGTATATCAAGGTGGAAGCTGCCCCAGCTAAAAATGGTGGAGGCAGCAGCAGAGGTAATCCAAGATGGCAGTGAAGGTGTCCCAAGATGGAGACAATTTCTTAAAAAACGATGGGCTATATGATGGTTTTGGGCGGCCTATTTGGTGATGCTGCAGTGTGTTGTGTGGTGTTGCAATGGGCAGCTCCCTCTTGCTCTGTCCAATGTCCTATGGTGGAGATTAGCATGTGGGGAGGGCTATGGCGGTGGCTGCAATGTCACAAAATGGAGGCAGTTTGGGTGGGGCCATACATTAGTAAATAGGGAAACGCAGTGCGGGGCTCCTCTCCACTGGTAGAGGACAGGGTATGCATAGGGCCTCTCCAGGGTTTATTATTATCCTTTTAAAGTCTTATGACATATTATTTCATATATATTTGAGCAGAATTATATATTCTGTGAAAAATTCTTCTACTTCTCCAATTTTGATATTTTAACTAAATATAGTACTAGTTTATGAAGATTTCCATTATTCCAGGAATGGGTATTGGGCAAAATGGAATAATCAATTATGATATCATGAATCATACAATTCTAATTATGATGTATTAATATGATCTAGAAACTGACAGTCATTCTTTTTTTAAAAAAAATATTTATTTTTTAGCTGTAGGTGACAGAATATCTTTATTTTATTTTTATGTGGTGCTGAGGATCGAACCCAGTGCCTTATGCGTGCTAGGCGAGCACGCTACCACTGTGCCATAATCCCAGCCCCCTGACAGTCATTCTTTTAGGCAATTAAAGAGCACTTATTGTTTATGATATGAAAGATAAGATTTGTTTATATGTCCTTTTTTTCAAAAAAAAGATGAAAGCTAAGTAAAAATATTTTCAATGTATGATAGAGAATTTATTATAATGAATGAAAAGAAGAAACACACTGTGTTTTAAAAGCTGAAGGTTTTTGTGACTTTTCCATGACCTGGATAGATTTCAGAACTATGATTAGTCACCAGAGAATGCAATCATTCTGAGGAAGTGAAACAGTGGCATGGAACCTATTGGCAAGCAACTCCTCTGAAGTTACCTCTCTCTCCCTTTATACATACTAGAATTGATTCAGAGGTTCGTCTGCAAAGAATGTTGTGCATGAGACATTTTAGTAAATAACTTGAGATAGTATGGCAACAACTCTCTTTATTCTAATATGTTTTCAAAAGTTATCTGATCTTTCTCTTCAACTTCATCTGTGTTTAAGGGGTCCATGCATAATGCCTGAGCAGCTCCCCTCTACAAGTGTTTTTGAGATTTCCTTGCCAAATATCAGATCAATTGAGGCTATTTTGCCACATTATAAGAGAATTTGTGCCTTTTAACGATGAATTTATGTTCCAGAAAACTTTATGTGGCATCACATGGGATCTGGATCACATCTACTGGATCCTAAGTAGGTAGGGCTTCATGTGACAAGTACATGACAAATTGTACTGAATTAATAATTTATATTACATAATGCCACTATATTTTCAAAAACTTTCTCAATTTCCAACATCTTACATTTCCATATTCATGGGACAAATAGAAAGGACTATGGTCCTCAAAGTAGTTCATATGTTTAATTAGGAAGTATTTCTTCTTAGAAAAGTATTACATGAGTAAAATTATATTTAGGAAACCATTATATAACAGTAGATTTGAAAAAGACTGAAAAAATTCTTCTTTCAATTAATTTTTTCAACATATACGTTTTTAAGTTAAATTGGATATTTTAAAGTGTATTCATTTTTCATGGACTAGGTCAGCTTCTCTTTCCCTCAAATAACAGACTCACAGGCATTTTTATAGAATTTGCTGATTCTGTGTTGATGAGAATTAGTCCTTATTGTTTTCTCTTGCAATAATGCAATGTTGGTAAGTATATTAGGAGTACACAGTGGAAAGTTATGTGGGCTTTTATGTTATATCTGATCAGATTTGCTATATAGCCTAAAGTTAGTCTTCTTTTATAATTAGTGTCTGGTTACATTTGCCTTTCATAGTCTTTAAGTCTTAAGGCATTTTTTAAAATTTCTCCTCTTCATAATACCTGCTATATAGTTTATTGTTTAACTTGCAAGTGCCTCATCATTTTTTGAAAATGCATTCTTTTTAAGTTAAACAAATTGCCAATTCTCAAAAATCTATTCACTTCAGAATTACCTGCTTAACCTACTTCTTTTTGTAAAATGACTTTTTACTGCAGTTTTGTGTGTGTGTGTGACCTTTTTCAGAATCTAGAGAACTTTCTCAGCATCTCTTCTTAAAAAAACAAGAGAAACATAACCACAAAAATAGCTTTAAATATAAGCAAAGTGAAATAATAGAATCACCTAAAGACTCTGAAGTTTAAATCCAGAGTCAGAGAAAATAGAAAATTTAAAAAAAATATATACTAACATGGAGATTAAAGATGAAAAGGTATTTTTAAATTTCCCAGAGGAAAGATCTATATATTCATATTTCCTATTTTAATAATAACTAAGGGCTCACCTATGCAAGAAAATAATGTATTCATATCTCAAGTTATTTAAATTTTTAGTTATTAACTCATTGTGAATAGAAAAGTACAGTTTTTCATAGAATTAGTTATTTTTAAATTTGAAAAACATATCTAAGGGGCACATAGATACCTTCACACACACACACACACACACACACACACACTAATAGATCAAAAAATAACCCATTGAGTAGTACATGTTTTCCCTCTTTAGCTTATTAAAAAGCAATTAGTAATGAGGCTATTAAAGACAGCTCCTACTTATCCTTTCTTGGAAGTAAGTCTTACATGGGCTATTTTTTGATACATTATTTAATGTATTTATTTAAGGTTATTCATAATTACTACATTACCTATAATGATATGTTGGTTAATTTTTTATGTGAAAGGTATAAATATTGATTGATCTTTGAAACAAAGTGCTACTTTTTAAATCTGGAATTCCATTTGCTAACTTGCTTTTATTTACATGAATCCGAAAATTGGATTTGATTTAAAAAAAAGAAAAAGAGTCCTCAAAACCAGAAAAAGGTTCAATAAGCTAATTTTGGATCATGTTCAATTATGTATGCATGTTGTATTCCAGGATTAACAAGAGAAGAAAGATTTAATGAGGAGAAAGCTACTTTTCTGCCAATAATGCAACATCAATAAAGAGCATTGTTAGGTAATTACCAGGAAAATTTACAGAAAAATATTAAAATTACAATAGAAAAAAAGCCAAAGCACAGATGAAATACTATAGTAGGTATATGTTTATGCTATTGTTCTTAAAATATAGTGGTCCAGGAGGGCTGCTCCTTTGCTATGCTCCTGCTTGACCTACCCAACCTCACGATGTTCTGTGACTTTTCAACAGATTCTTTGACTAGATGTCAGGCAAGTGGAGGAAGCAGCAGTGAATGTATAGCTAAGACCATAATCTGTTATTTTTATGTATTTTTATTTATTTATTTTTGTGATGCTGGGTTCCATCTCCAGCACCTCATGCATGCTAAGCAAGTGCTCTACCACTGAACTATTTCCACAGTCCCACAAATTAGTTTTTAAAGTGTTGAATTTGATGACTAAATGCAAACTGAATAGTGATAAGGTATATGGAATGTAAAATGCTTTTATAACTGATTTCAAATATAAATAACAGCTGCAGGAGGAAAAAATATTATCTTCTGATAATATCTATCTCTATTTTCTTTTCCTCCAGGAAATATTCCCTAGAGAGTTTAGCTTGGATATGATTTCCTGAAACAACACACATTTCTTTTCTGTAGTGTTCAACGTAACTTTAATTGAATAATTGATTTTGTCAAGGTTGATTGAGTGCATACCACAACCTCCTCCCCAATATAAATCTTGTGAAGTAAGGTCTAAGTCTGTTATGATTTTTATATATACAGAGTCTTCATAATAAACTCCAAGATAGTAAAATTCAAAAAAAAAAAAATGTGTTACCTGATTGACCAAATGAGAAATACATATGAACAAATGGATAGGTAAATTGTCATACAGAGTTATCCCTTTCAAATAGGAATACATTGCATATCTAGATCATTGGGTTTAATTTATATATTTCTCCTGAAAAGTGACAAGACTTCAGAGAATACTATGCCAAGATTTTTTGGTTCTTTGGTAGACTATCTATAATGTTTTGGTTAAGATATGCTCAGAAGGAAGCATTAATGACAGTATTAATATCTAATGGAAGATTCAATAAAAAGGAGATAGAATCTAGGGAAAGTCTACTCTGCCTCAGAACATAAATATGTAAGCTCTTTTGAGAACACCATTTATATTTTGTCATATTGTACTTCATTATGTTGCTTGCCATCTGGTAGAACTTCAAAAATTGCATAGCAGAAGATAACATTGTCCTTGCTAATCCTTGCCCAATCCATGTTCCATGCCATTGAATTAACTACCTATTCTATCTAGAAAAATCCATCTTCCTCATTCTTAATGACCATAAAAATGCTCTTACTTACTCCTCAGGGAATATCTACATGTCACCTTCCCAATAAAGTGTTCCGAACCTAGGTGTATAAATGTTCAGTCCTCTTTGTTCCCATTGCACATTTTTTGTAAGCTCAGCAATTGCACTTGGTGAGTTTTACTATAGCTTGCAGTGTAGAAGCATGTATCCCACTAACTATTAAATGGCCTCATTAAATGAGTTATGTTTCCATCTGTACTACATTACAGAGTGCTTGATACAAGTTGGACCCAGAGTAAACAAGTTGAACGCATTAACAAAATGTATATAGAAGGTGGCAGAATGAAAGATCTTTGCCATTTAGAGAAAGTTTTAATATAATAAAATATTTTTCTCATTAAATTAGGTAATTTGAATATAAGACAAGAGTCTGGTTTGAATATTAGTATCTCTCTTTTGCTTCCACAAGCTTAGATTTAGCTATTCATCTTCAGGGCAAAGTCCATCTATCTTATTTTGTGAGTTACCAAGCATAACTTTTCTTGGCTTCATAATATTGTATTCTACATTCCTCTGATATTTACAGTACTCTGTATCACCCATATAATCTTTAGTACCTTTTGCTATTTTACAGAATTTTCAACATGTAGACTGTGACATACTTGGATGTCATTCATCAACCAGTAATTAGCTTAAGATGAATGAATTTCAGTTTTTATCACATTACATTTATAAACAGAAGAAATAAAAATTATGATTTCTTACAAAATATAAAGTTCGAAGTAAGTTGTTTTGTTAAAAATAATCTACTAATTTCTACTTACAGAAAATTCTATTCTGGTATATACTGAGAGTAGAATGGATAATGTGGATGGAACCTATGTAAGAAAACAATGAATAATTTTGTAAGCTTCCTTGGTGCAATGATTAAATGGGAGACCATAACTTTCAGTAAAGTACAATATGTTATGAAGATAAGCATATCTATTATCCTTTCGCAAATGTATTTTGTAATTTATTAAAATTTCACATCAAAATGTTTCCTATGTTTCACACTGAAATTAAAAACAAAGCAAAATATGTACAGACATACAGAATATATATAGAATAATAAATTACCTCTTTATATTTCACACTCTTCTATCTTGCCATTATCTCATCTATCTTGTACAGTTCTACATTCATGATCGTTCTTTTGTTAACACTCATTTAAAGAACATATCACTGGACACTAAGAACTTTGTTCCTCAAATTAATATTTACTTTCAGTTCGCTAAATTCAAAGATAGTGTTACTATGAAATGGTTTTACCATAGTAATGTGTTTTATCTTCTTGCTTATTGTTTTGTGTTTCTCTATTGGAGGCTTTTTTTTTTTGCAGTCACCATGAGACTTACAAATATATATATATATAAAACATATATATTTATATACATAAATATTTATGTTTTATATATATAAATGTTTTATATATATAAAACATACATATGTATATATATACAAAACATATATACATAAAATATATATATATTTTTGTAAGTCTCATGGTGACTGTAAAAACAAAGTCTCCAATAGAGATATATACATATACATATATATACATATATATATATACATATATATATATATATATATACGTTGTGTTTTATTTAGAGAGAATGTCTCACTGAATTTCTTAGCATGTCTCTTTTGCTGGGTTTGAACTCATGATTCTCCTGTCTCAGCCTCCCAAAGTGCTGGGATTACAGGTGTGCACCACTGTGCCACTGTGCCTGGCACAAAAATGTATTTTGATTATAATAAGTTATGATAAAATGAGAACAACTGAACATAATCATAAAAAGAAGAGCACCAAATATGAAACAGTGAAAATAATTCTGCACTCCATTATTTCCCACGTTGTGAATTTTGATGTTCCGTTTTATATCTTTCGGTGTTACCTACTTATTAACGCATTAATGTAGGTATTATTTTTTATTTTTTTTAGCTTTCATACTAAAATATGAAATATGTACCATATTTGCAATATTAGAACATTCTGAATTTGTTTATATAGTTTTAATTACTGATCAGGTTTTTAGACCTTCTGATATTTTCTTCTTACTCATGAATATTTCTTTCGGTTGGAAGAGCTTCCTGTAGCATTTATTTTATGAACAGTTCTATGGAAATATATTCCCTAAGTCTGTCTTTGTCTGAGAATGTCTTTATCTTTCCTTCATTTCTGAAGTGTACTTTGCTAGACATAGCAAATTTTAAACTGGTTGGCGGTTTTTCCTCTTCCATTACTGTGAAGACCTCATGCCATTCTCTCTTGATTTATAAGATGTGTGATGATTAGTCTGCTATCAGGCAAATTAGGATATGCTCATATGATATTGTTTCTTTTTCTTTCTTGCATTGAGAAATTTCTCTTCATTTGTCTTTAGAGCTTGATTATAAGAAGTCTTGCAATAGACATAGTTGAGTTACATTTCTCTAGCTACCTATGACCTGAATATTCTTTCCTTTCCTAGGTTTGGATGTACTTATACTATTATTTTTTTTAAAAAATACAACTCTTTCCATCCCTTTCCTTTGTCAATTTGCTAAATCCCAATAACCTAAATATTAACTCTTTTTATGCTGCCCCAAATTTCCCATAGGCTTTCTTTATTCTTCTTCATTTCTTTCATTTTTCTTCTTTCCTCTGTATTTTCAAATATCTGTCTTTAAACTTACTGACTGATTCTTTTTTCTATTTGATATGTTCTGATATTGATGCTATCACATTTTAAATTGAACTTAGTATATGTTTAGCTCAAGGTATCAGTTTGATTTTTAAAATTGTTTCTATTTGTCTTTTAAGTTTTTTGTACAATATTGTAATAGTTTCACTAAAATATCTACTTCAAATTTCCCATGTGAGACATCTCTCCTACTGATCACTGTCTGATCACTTCCCTTCTGTGACCTTATTTTAAACATCAGAGATCAGAGATCTCTTGATACTCTGTGTAGAACAACATCTGAGCATCAAAGAATTATATTACTCCAGTCATCATGACCAGGTTTACTTACTTTTTCTGAATTTGTGGTCACTTCTATTATTTCAACACTAGCTAATTCCTTCAAAATAGGTTGGCATGTCTACTACTGGTGTTATATTGCTTTTGTAAGCACTAAGAGATGACCCAAGCCTACATTTGTCTCGAGTCTGTGGTTAGTTTTCAGTTTATCATGAACCACAGATGTGATGTACAAATGGTAGTTCATCCCCCAAAGTCTCTCCTTGACCTAGGTTGGTCCCAGTGCCTGTCTATAGTCAATGATTTGTCATCAAACATGGTGGAGTTTTACCTAGTCATAAGCAGAATGACTCTTTTGGTACATGTCCCAGAGTCCTATGCCATGACCATGACCACTAACTTGCCAGCACTGTCCACTATAAACCACATGGAGTTGGAGTAGAAAATAGGTTCACACTTTCACCAGTTGCCTAATGCCTAGGTGGACATGTAAACAAAGACCACGGCAAGGCCATAGGAGATTCTGGTCAGAATAAAAGTTTGAAAGACTACATGCATATATCTCCATGTAGAACTGGGGGTATGCTAGAATCTCTATCCATAGGCACTGGTCTGGGATTGGGATTCATTAGGGTCTATTCAGGGTAGGTTTCAGCAGCTCAGCAATTAGTTCTAAGATCATATCCTTACTCACTAATGTCTTATTCACCTCAAATGGACTATCCATTGGGCATGCTGCCCAAGTTGAATGCTATCCCTTGGTTCCTAAGGCTAACAATAAGATCAGTTACACCCGAGTCTCACAGCAAGTACCTTCATAGTCCGAGGTGTGCACCTAGGCTAATGCCAAAGCTGACAGAGCTGTAAGCTAAAACAAAAGTCCTTCTCCTAAGGGTGTATATCTCTGCCAAGTGTAAGGGATATGTAGAGTTCCATCCATGAGCATCAGTATGGAAATATTTGTGCTGCCCTAGATTGGAGTAATGGGTGGTAGAATCAGTTTCTTAGACATCAAAATTGATAATGATTGTATAATTATATCAGAATTGATTCTAATGTCCTGCATAACTAAAAGAACCAGTAAATTACAGATAAAATTTAGAAAAAAAATTGATGGTACAGTGAGTAATACCTGAGACAAATGGCCACAAGGACCTGCATAGGCTAAAGAAGGGTCCCCCAGGCCAAAACTAGACTCTGACTCAGATCTGCAGGTCTCTGATGCTAGGAAAGGTCTGTGAGCTGTGTCCTGTATACAGCGACTTTGGTTTCTGCTTGATATTTGGTTTTGCCACAGGGGTCTCCTGCACTAAGTTTTGCAAGCTCAATTTCAAGTCCTGTGCTAGCTTTTGTGTCCTGCTTCCCAGTGAGTAGAGTCTTGATTGTCCTTCTACCTATAAATTTGGCCAAGGAATGGTGGAGAAAATCAGCCACTATGCCAACACAATTCCAATGGTTCAGTCTATGGGTATTGGCCTGGAGGTGGGAGTTATAGTGATCTTTCCAGTGATGGATTTTGCTGTCACAGGTCTAGAACCTTTCAAGTCTCAAGTCTTTCCTTGGCACAAGTGGGAAGGTTTTCTATCCATAGTGTTTGGATTTGGGTGGAGTGAAACCAACAGCTTTCTCCTTTCTCAATGCACCTTTTTTTATCCTGAAAGTAGGCACTATCATTTCTTGCTGTGACCTGCACAGCCATTAATTCCATTTCTTGGATTGGTGGTGAGGGGAGGGAGAAAAGACAGACATAAGAGAAAAAGCTGGGTCTTCATGGTTGAATCCTCCTTGGTAGGGAGATAGTAACACAGCAAGCTCAGTACATTTATTATATAGATATAAACATCAGAAGGATTTATTGTGAGAAAGTTTCTTCAAAGTAAGCAGAACCAAGGTCATGAGTATGAGCAGCCCAATACTCATGATTATCATCTTGAGCAACTGATGTCTGAACTTCAAGGACAAGAACTGAATAGCTCCGTGGCTGGTACAAAACCTCCTATTGAACAGGGCATCATCACAGCAACTGAGCAGTCTCAAATCAACACTTTCACACCAAAAGTTCCCAAGAGAGGATTGCCTCTGTCAAGGACAGTTCAAGACCTATAATTCAGTTGCCTCTTCTGACAGTTTCTCAGTTGGCTTCCAAACTCTTTGAAAGTAGTTTGGTATGTCAATAGCTGTTCACTCTTGTATCTCTGTGGGAGAGGATCACAGGAGAAATTAAGTCACTCTCTTCCTCTATCCTCATTTTCTTTTGCCTTTTCTACTTTATGCATACGTGTATGTGTGTGAGGTGTGGGAGTCTGTGCTTATGTGTCCATTGTGTGAAAACATATGGTTTTTAAACATTATGTATGTTTTGTTAACTCTGTAGCAATCAACATAATGTTTAAGATATAATAAACACATTTAAATGCTTACTGAATGAACAATAAACATGAAATAATTAATTGATAGATCAGAATTGCAAAGTTTCCTAGTAGAATAATCTTTGTAAAGTTCATATCTAAGTTTTAGTTTCTAGATATGTCTTCTATGTTGAAGGATTCTTATGAAGATATCATTTCACAGTTAAAACTTT
This sequence comes from Geosciurus inauris, assembly GCA_004024805.1. Classification (NCBI taxonomy): domain Eukaryota; kingdom Metazoa; phylum Chordata; class Mammalia; order Rodentia; family Sciuridae; genus Geosciurus; species Geosciurus inauris. The sequence continues at coordinate 25,522 of PVHX01005149.1, read as the reverse complement.
AAAAAGGTAGTTATTTTAATTTGATGACAAGGTACTCATAGAGCACCCCAGTGAAAATACAAAATACTTGGTAAATTATTCAGGAGATGCATTTCTTAGGCAATGATCAAGGGGAGAATTTTGTACACTTTCTATCTTAGAATTTGACAAATATTTCTCTTTGTTTAAGGGATGTGTATGTGTTTGTATGTATGCGCACGTGCTTGCACATTCATGGCTCAATTATACTTATTGAAATTAATTTATTATTATTAAAGGTAAAAATGCCTCTATATGGATTAGAATCCAGCCTTTTTTTTATTTCTGGGAATGTCAATGATCTTAAATGTTTTTTAAAAATTTGTCTTGTGAATTATTAACACCATACTTTATCCAAGTAAAGTTACTAAATCAAAACATTCTCTTCTTATTATCATACAGAAATTAAGGAAACTGAGACATAGTGTCATGTTGTATGTTTTTGGTGTGTCCACATAATTAGCAAAGCCTCTATTGAATCAATACTAGTGAAGCTATTTCAAAATGAATAATTTTTATTCATGTACTGACTCTATAATTTATTGCTTGACTTCTAAAACGTAGTATGATTAAAGTTGTATTCTTATAAATATATAAGTAGCAGGTTTCACAAGCAATAATAAGTTAACATTTTGAAAGGAAAAACATTACACCAAAGTCACATTCTGGATAAGAAGCTGAAGAAAACATTGTCACTCTTCAAACTGCATTAAAATGATGTTATTTAAGAATTAAAGTTCAGAAGTATGGTGGACATCCAAGAGGCATATGCTTTGCGTATAAAGGGAGTGTTATGATAATTTTTGAAATATGCACTAAGATATAGCAAACATTCTGATTTTAAACGGACATTAATATCAAGGATTCAGTAGGAAATAGTTTAATACTGAAATATATGAAGTTTGATTTGGAAGGTATTACAAATGAATGAGAAATAGCAAGCCGTTTTATTTTTTAACATTCAACAAACATTTATAGCAATGGTATACAATATGTATTATTCTAGGCATAAGTATATCAGAGATGAATGAGATAAAAAATTCTATTTCCATATTAAGCTTACCTCATAAATAAGATGCTGCAAAAGAATATATTTAGTAATAGCATATAGCATATATGCATGTGTATATATGTACACATTTATACGTACAATTATACTTTTATAGAGTTGTAATACTATGTATGCCTACATAGTATCTATGTAAACATTTTTTACATTTGAATATCTACATACACATACACACTACAGAAAACACAAAAGCAGGCAAGTGTAGGACATTATTGCAGAGCTGGAATTGTTAGCACAGAGAGAAAAATTAGGCTGTAGCTCATTAAGTAGATGTCATTTTATGGTGGACTTCAGTAAATGAAATGAGAGAAAGAAACAAGTAAAAATATTGGCAGAATATTTATTGACAAGTTAGTACCCAAATGTTACAGTAGTGTTATGTGTAATATAATATCCAAAAATATCCAAAAACTGGCAACAGCCTAGATATTCTTCACTTGTTATTTATTTATTTGTGTATTTATTTATTTATTTATTCAGTTATTCACTTATTTTTTGATACAAGTGACTTTATCTAGGGGTATTTTATCACTGAATTACATCCCAAGTCCTTTTACATTTTACTTTTTTTTTTTTGAGACAGGTTCTGACTGAGCTGCTGAGTCTGACCTAGAACATGTGCTTCTCCTGCCTAAACCTCTCAAGTCACAGTGATGACAGGTGTGTACCACCATGTCCTGCCTCTAGATATTCTTTAGTAGTGAATGAAACTATAATAAAAAAGTAACTGATACATATAAGAACTTGAATACATCTCAAGGATGTTATGCTAAGTAAAAAAGACAATCAGCAAGGGTTAATATGTTCATCATCTTTTTATCACTGGCCAAAATACCTAACATAAACAACTTAAGGGAGGGAATTTTATTTTGGCCCACAGTTTCAAAAGCTGTAATCTATGATTATCTGGCTACATTGTTTTGCACTTCAGGTAAAGCAGAACAGAAGGGCAGAAGGATGTGGAAGAGTAGAACTGTTCAACTCAGGCCAGCCAGGAAGCAAACAGAAAACAAGAAAGAGACAAGAAAGGGACAAGACAAACCAATCTAAAGTTGGACCCCAGTGCCCTACTTCTTCAAACTAGGTCCCTCCACCCAGCAGTCCATTCTGCTATCAAGAGATTAATACATTGATGCGGTCAGAGTTCTTATAATCTGATCTCTTCCCCAAATCCCCATTTCTAAATAATACTCTGTTGGGGACCAGGCTTTCAATATCTGAGCCTTTGGGGGACATTTCAGATCTAAACCATAAGTTACATATGAAATAATCCCATTTATATACCATTGTGGAAGGCATACAATTATAGCAACAGTGATAGAAAAATATGTTCTAATGATTGGGGTGGAGGAAGGACATGGTAGGATTTACATGAGAAAATATGTCACGGGATGCGAACAATTCTGTATCCTGATTACAGTGATTATTCAAAATCTGCTCATGTGATAAAACTTAATAGAATTTTCAAACAACCACATTCCTACAACTCCCCACAAAAGTGCTCTGTGAAATTTTTGAAAATCCAATAAGTTTATGAAACATGATGAATAATGTTACATAAATGTCAACTGTTTGACATTGTCAATATTCTATTGCTATGCAAGACATTATTTTTGGGTAATCATGAGCTCTGTATTATATTTTCAACTTTTTTATGCAAAATAATAAAACTATTTCAAAATAATACAAAATACTGGGGAAAGAGCAACTGTTAGATTTCTAGGAATGAACAAATATAGTATGTTAGAGAAACCTGTTAGATCCATACTGCACACAGTGAGCACTGTTTGTAAAATGGACAAAATCAATGAATAGCCAACATTCAAATGTATTTAAAGTCGAATAATCTAAGAGTGTGTATAAAAGTAGAGGTTAGAGATTTCTAGGCTCTTATTACTATTTGCAATTTATTTTATCTGGGATGTGAAATATTAGAGTATTTGGAGTAGAGAAGTAAACTCGATTCATTTTTACTTTACAAAGCAGACAATGAAAGATTTTTGCTAGTGACTGCTAATGTGTCAATTAGACACTACTCAACATTTAGATTTGGATAAAATTTATATCTAAAAATATTAACACTTATATGTTAAATAATTCACACATATGTATAAATAATTAACCCATGGTTTTGGCATGTCATTTTGCCATTTTATTTCCTGAACAGATGGAACATATTCGCTCTCTTGTCCTCACCTCAGTGAATTGACAATTTGACTCGCCTTGGTCATTAAAACGAGAGACAGGGTGTCACTTGAATGAGAATTTGAATGCTTCATTGTCCACCTCTGCTCTAAATTAGTGAAGAACATGCACCAAGTGCTCTAGTCCTGGGAAGAAGATGTGAGGCACTTGGCACCACAACTGTGCTGAAGCTCTCAAAAAAGAAGCGTGCCCGGAAAACAGATGCACACTGAACAGCAGAATCCCCTTGCCAACCTTAACCCTCCTGCACACTTGCCAGCAAAAATTAAATATTGTTCTTTGAAATCATTGAATATTGGAGTGACTTGACATTGAATATTTGTTTGGAAATAGCTAACATGAATTTTGAAATGAAAGCAATGTGTTTTAAAATAGGGCTTGATCAATCTAAACATAAAGAAAATATTAATAAATTGAAATACATTAAAATTACATCTTCATTAAAAACATTTTAGAAATTACAGAGAAGTATTTGAACCTATATATCAAGTATGTATTAATTTCTCTTTGAAACTCAAGAGACAGGAGTGGTACATAGACTAAGTTTTGGGAAATAATTGCCACATAAATAGTCCTTAAAAATGTGGGATTAGATGAGATGTACAGAAAAACGATGCAGAGAAATAACAAAAGCTGAGGAGTGAACTCTTCAGCAAGCTATCAATTATAAAGTGGGGAGGAAGAAATAAGAAAGAAGGTTGGGGAATAAAAGAAAATAAAAGAAACAAAAAAGAATTTAATCTTTAATAATTTCAGATATTGAAAATATTACAACAATGTTTTATTGTCTCATATGGGTTTGAGTTAAAATATTTGCAATTTTATTATGGAATGCTTTACTATAGTCTTAAGTTTTTATCTTAATCAATTTATATTATCCTAATTAACAGTTTTTACTAGGTTTACAGGTTGTTCATACACCTGATATATCCTAAAATACTCTATCTTTACTGAATCCAATTTATTGAATTCAATCTTAACTCTGAAAAATTATTTTTTTCAAAACTTAAACAAAATGGATTTGATATGTACTCACTACATAATTATGTTGCAAATGTGGTGCATCTCCCAAGAGCAAAAGAGATCAGTAAAAGCAAAGTAAACATATGGAGTATCTGAACAACATTAAAATAACATAATTTAAGTATGGGAACAAACCAAATTAAAGAATTATCATTGTTTTCAATGACCTATGTTTCACAAATCAAAATTAATATATGTTGTATTATTAATTTTTAAAATATGTTCTCTCTCCACAATGAAATTAAGCTAAAAATAATAACAAAAAGAAAATTCCACTATTAGAAACACATAGTTCTAATTAATCTATGGTTAATAAGAACTCTTAAAGAAAAATTAATTAGAAATGAGGAAGAAATACATAATACAATTGGATACAGTTTATTTTTGCTCAGAAAATAATTTATTGGCTTACATACATTTATTTGTAAAAAAATAAAGTAGAAAGTCTATGATGGAATATTTCATACCAAGAAGCTGATAAAATAAAGGAAATAAATATAAAACAATAAAAGTAGAAAATATTGAACATAAGAATGTAAATTAAATTTATAAAATAGAATTTGAATATGCAATATAATACAATTGAAATAAAATTGTTCTGTGCAAAGGTCATGAAGAAAATGAAAATTAATGTTTAAATGAAAATTACTGATGTCACCAATGAAAAAGAGAAAAGGAAATAGGAAAATAATTCCTATTTATGAATAGGAAAAGAAAATTGACATAATTTGAACAATTTTAAATCAATAAGTTGGAAATTTTGAGTAAATGGATAATTATTTTAAATGTAATGTTCACAATACTTCATACAAAGAATGGATGATCTAAATAGCTTTAAACATTTGTACAAAATCAATTGAAGATAATAGGACATATTTGATAACATCATACTTTCAATATACTATTATTAGGAAAAAATAATATACAACATTGAGGTCTATAAAAGTAGATACAAAGAAGTGTTAAGCAAACTTTTTCTAAGAAACATTTTTTGAGATTGTTTTCTTAATTTGATCAATATTCTGAATGGACTATCTTTCAAAATAGATGAGAAAGACATTTTTAAGATATGATGATATTTTCTGGCAAGAAAAAACAGATTTCTTTCTCAGGACAGAATGTATCTTCTGTTTCTATATTAAGAATTTGCAAAAGTTCATAGCTGACACATAATCCTTTTTAGCACATTTATATGAGCATCTTCAAGCTTTTCAGCCTCCAATTTCTTATATTTATTGCTTTATACAGGACAGGCTATGTTCTCAAAAGACTTATGCCCAATGCTAAACTGAATTTGGAGTTTTACAAAGAAAATTGATCTCCACAGTAATAGTGTAAAACGACCACTAAGACTTATACGAATAAGACCAGTATTGAGAAATGTAATTTGGTCATTGTGTCACAAAGGACATTTTTCCCAAATAGAATCAGTTAAGATTTAAAATTTTTAAAAATGATATCTCGATGGAAGAGGTTCATATTTTTCAAATACATCACTACAAAAGTTTGAAATTCATCTGCAGTAGAGTTGACTAAATCCAACACTTCTCAAAATTATTCTAGCTTGACTTATTTTCAAGTAAATATCATTCCTTTGTTAATATTCATAGAAATGTTCACACTATCTTAACCAAATAAATTCATCAGAATGCATAATTTGTACCACATAGGAAATATTCTTTCACATGTACCTTATTATTATATGCTGTGTGAAAATTTCACTTCAGCTAGTTAAGGAGAAAACCTAAATTCTGTTACAAAACTCTTTCATGCTGAAGCTCAGTTTTGAAATAGAAAATGAATATGATCTAGATGCAAAACTTACTTTTTTTCAAAATAATGTAATTACATAAGCATCTTTTATACCTTGGAGGTACCTATCATTTCTAGATATATTTGTTTAGAATGATTAGCTAATAACATATTTTCAATTATGGGATAAAGACTCTGGCAGGCTACTAATGTAACTGCATATCTCAAACATAAGGCAATATCATATACAAAATCAATAATGAATAGCTGATATCTTAATACAACTGTGTTCATACACTATTATAATACCAGAGAATAAAAACTTCAGATTTGCTTGTCTTGCTTCTTAATTTATATAATTCTGTTACTAACACAATTATTTGAATCTTGGTTGGAAAGTATTGATTTTAGTGCGTTTCTGTGAAGGATTTCTACATGATTACCTTTTAATTAATTCCACAGTGTATACTTATACATTTTTAGTTGCCCAAATAAGCAAACAAAAAGCAGAAAAGAAAGTATATTTGGTCATTAAAAGAAATACATGGAATTGTTTAAACATACACACATACACATACAGACATACAGTGTGTTCTAGGTTTTTATTCTTTTCCCCAAATTTCAATGAATTCTAGTTGAATTTTTGCCTAATTATCTTCTTCAAGGCAGTGGAAGCTATTAGTTTCTCATACATTATCTGAATGAATTTTCTTCCCTCCCTGAATTCTTAGCAAATAATTATGACAGAGAAACTGTGCCAGTGTGTGAGAATGAGCACAAAGGGCACAGTTTCTGCAATTAGAATGGGTATTTTTAGCTATTTTTTAGCCTTGATGATTTCTTAATAAAAGAAGCCCCTAATTGTAGTTGTAGTTGTTTCTCTTTTATCAAACATAGTCCCTGATACATTTTAAGCACTAACTAAATATCTGTTTGCAAATGAGGAGTAAAGTGGATGAATAATAAGACAAATGTTTACATTCACTAAGGTAGAGTTGGACTTCAACAGTGCCTTGCCATTGCTGAGGCTGGCTTTTGAATTGGTGATTCTCCTATTTCAGCCTCCCAAAGTGCTGGGATTGCAGGCGTGCACCACTGCTCCCAGCATGTGTTTTTTTTTGTTGTGTATATTGTTGTTTTAAAATTATTTCCATCTATTCACTAACTCAGATTTACTATTTAATATCTTATGTGTCCTTGTTGGGGACTGATTGAGAGGATGCTGGTAAAAGCTTATAATGATAGCAATAATACTAATGGCAAATATTTTGACATATGAACAATATATTGGCTTCTACTCAAGAAACATATGCCACAGGAATTATAATAAATATGGAAGCAGACCATTAATATGCAGTATAATCTGAGAAATGATATGGTAATATTCAGAAGTCATAACAGTTGATTCTTTCTATTTTCCTCTATCTTGGTCTCCAGATACAATCAATTGTCAGAAAAATTATCCTAAATGTGATATTCAATAAGAATGTTTGCTAAAATAGGACTGGTTAGTTCTTCAGAGGTCAGAAGCAAGGTGAAGAGTGGGAGATGAAACTAAATAAAATGTCAGAGTCAGTTGCAGGATGTTTCATATCAAGTTAGTTAGTTTAGATTTATCCTTAGTTATTGATTATAAGTAAATGGTTGTAGAAAATAGTAGTTTAACTGACAAATCTTTTGGCTAACAATGACAAAATTAAATAATACATTAATTGTTGTTGGTAAATATTCTACAGAAATTTAAGAAAAGTACTTAATAACAATATGCAATTTTGAAAGTAAAGTTACTGTTTGTTTTCCTTTATTATTCCAGTCATGCTGATATTATGCATAGATTGCCTTTAAAAAGAAATAATTCTTCACACTTTGAGTTTATTTTCTAAAAATTTATTAGTAAAAAAACTACATAAAAGAAAGTTTGGATGAGAGAAATGATGGTCAAGTAATTTATTGTTTATGATTGATGCTGATAGTGTTTCTTGTGAAAATTAGAAAATTACATTTTTTTTTTAAAATTAGGAGTATGGTTTTGCAGATTCATTCCATGTCCATTAATACTGTCCATCATGCAATACATTATCAAAACCATTATCTCTTTTAATTCCCATAAGTAATTACCACAATTTTTGCACAAGGGTATATAATCTAATAATAATAATAATAATAATAATAATAATAATAATAATAAAATTTTCTGTAGAATTCTGCAGATAAACTAAATCTTCCAAGTTCAAGGGCACTCTGACTCAAGCACAGTCCATCTTTAGCAAGTAAGAAGTATTACTTGCTAATATAACAAGTGAATTTCACTTGGGCAGAATCATTTCCAGAGGACTTTTGGAAGCACCCTCTGGAATTCACATTTGTCTTTGTGCTGTAATAACATTTGTCTGCAAAGTTATTAATACCTTACTTAGAAGAAAATTCATAATTCTCTAATCTATTCTTAGACTGTCCATCTTAAAAATTGCGTTACAGTCTCAATATTTTTTCAAATAAATGCTGAGAAGATTATAGTTATTATTATGAAAAAAGTTTCCACACCAACACTTTCTGCAAAACACAGCAATTATGGTTATAAAAAATAGGAATTGACAATCTTCAGAGTATGCACTGTTTTTAACCAACATATTACTGTCTATTTTACAGATAGTGTACAAATTCCTAAGGAAAAGAAATGTCAGATTTTTAGTTTTACAAAATCCTCCAACTATATAAATATATCTATCCTAACCAATGTAATAACTTATTTTAGAGAAAATCTTACTCTCTTAAGGATAAAACATCTCTGTAAGTCATGTTGATTTAAAATTGAAGAATAAGAAAGATAAAGATTTAGAAATGTAACATTAGTAATCTAAGAATTTAAAAATCTACTTGCAATAGCATATGAATAAAAGAAACGCCAATCTCAAGGTAATAGAGCCATAATAAATTTATTCAATGTCAGTTTGTGATTAGCCAACTATATAAAAAAATTCAAGATGACATTTTCTCTGAAATTCAAAGATAACATGGATTAATTTTTAACACAAATTTAGCAGTTAAATTAGGTGTGCACACAGCAAAGCTTTGTGATGTCAATTAAAAATTTATATTTTTTTATGTATGAGGATGGTGGTAAATCCTTGTCTTGTTTAATATAAGAAAATGATTATATGTTAATAGGGTGCATGATAATTTTTGCAGCTTTATAATTATAATAATATTCTTAAAATGCAATTCCTTACTTAAATGCACATTTGAAATAAATTGCCACAAAGATTTTGTGTGCTTATTTGTATGATGATATGCATGTAGAAAAGTATTTACTGGATAAAATACCCTTGTTATCAGTAGATGTTGATTTGAATGTGCTTTCCAGCTTTAAGAGATTATATTAATTACCTTCATTACATAAACTGCTCAGCAATTATGTGAGTGTATGTGCAGATAATAACAATTTAAATCTGTTACATTAGCATCTTTACTTATCTAACTAGATAAAATATTATCACAATTGTTTCCCTATGGTTTGGGGTCAGCTTCTAAAAACAATTGTCTTGTTAAAATATGACAAAAATACAAAGACAAATATCTCAAGTATTAATAGACATGTTTTGAGATCATAATTAAATGGAAGAGAATTTCTGTCTCTATCTTCCCTACCTAAAATAAATTGGAGAAAATGATTAAATAAGAACAGAAATGCAAGTTACATTGCCTATGAAGAAAGTGAAGACATAATTCTAGCAAATAATTATAAGGAGGTGAAAAGCTATGTGATGTGAAAATCCCTGCAACAGAGCAATCATTCAGAAAGAATTTGTGTTGCTATCTTGGGCATAAAAACATGAAAGATGGATAAAAATAAAAATTAAGCCAGACAATATGTACTATGAAATAAGCAAAAATTATGACTAATAAGGTGATGTGATTGACGTCTTTGTAGGACAAACGTCCAGGAGTCAGATCCTGAGCTCACCAGAACTGTTGGAATGAATTATTTTGAAATTGTGAAATCTAGTTGACCACCCACAGTATCTATGAAAGTATTCAGTGTTTCCCATACTACGAGAGAATGAGATAAGCTAAGGAAAACCTCTCAAAGATTGTTGGGGTTGGCATATCTAAAATTTGTATAGCAGGATAAAAGGCTGAAAATATGATATTTCAGTCTTGAATCTAAATTCCAAAATTTAACATTATGGAAAGAAAGACTGTCTTCATTGCTATTTGGAGTGTAACTTCTTCTTTGTGAAACTTCAGTTTTCATTACCTTTAAAAAATTAAAAATAAATGGTTTATCCTCACCAAATAAAAGTCAGATACTGCTAAAATACAATAAAAAGAGATACAATTACTGATGGATCACTGATGACAAAATACTCACTTTATACCCAAAGACAGGAATGGTTTGGAGGTGAAAAACTGAGGTAAAATTATATTTCCTACAAACAATAATGAAATAAATGCTAGAGTGATTATGCTAATAAAGACAAAATAGATTTTAAGTAAAAGGTCATGTCACAATCGTCAGAAAAGGATTGAAGGTTGGTAGAAAGTTCAATTTGTAAAGAAAACATAACAATTATGAACATAAATACACCAAAAATTAGGGCCACAGTATATGAAGCAAAAATTGACAGAAAGAAAAATAGGCAGTTGTGCAATATTTACTATAAAATTTTAAAGCAATAAAATGTGTGCAATTGTCATTAGGATAGATATACATTTAATATAATTAATATTGCAAAAAGAAATCTCTTTGAGAATGCTGTTAAGACCATTCAATGGAGGAAAGAAAAGTCAAATAAATAAGGTAGGGACAAGGTATGCAAATGAAAAAAAAATGGATGCTTACTTCATTCCATAATTTATAATTGACTCAACATGTTTCAGTAACCTCAATATAAAAATAAAATGTTAATTCATTCAGAGAAAACAAAGGTAAATATGGCTTCATGTTTTGCAGTAGAATTATATTTGTCTCCAAAACACAAGAAACAAAAGTAAACATACATGAATTATAATATAGAAATGTACAACTATTGTATATCCAGAGAAAGAAAAAGACACATATAAGAGAGAAAAAAATTGCAAAATAAAAATAAAAATATAGTGTGAACAATGTATATAATACCACAAAACTATCAATAGAAAGATAAACAACCAAAATTAAAATATATAAATAAATGACCAAAGGGCTTAAACAGATATTTCTCCGGAGAATCTATACAAATGACCCATAAGCAAAGAAAAAGATGTTCAATATAAACAGAATGCAAATCAAAACTACAGTGAGATACTATTTCACTCTAACTAGAAGAGTTATAATAAAGTAAAATGAAAATAGCAGGTGGTGGTATATCCACACATTTCACCTTCCCTGTCAATTAGTTAGAAGTATCATTATCAGTCTCCACTCTGTTCCAATTTAGTTTCCATTCAACCACAAATATTTCAAAAATCAGTAATCAGAGAGTTCAATGGTTACCTGTTCAACAAATTAACTGCCTAATCTTGAGCTCTATAGCTTACAGGTCTGTGGACTCCATATCTGTTCAAGGTAACCTGTGGTTGGTATATAATCCAACCACTTAATCACAGGAACCCTATCATCTCACTAACCTGTTCTTTCAGGAGTATCAGTCAGCTTATAACAACCTAGTCACCTCATTAGTGGCTCTTCTGAATGAATCTTTTATCCTCACGTTAGGCCAGACAACCCCTTTAGCCATCCAACATCATAATAAGTCACTTTATATTGGGAGCCATTCTATGCCTATAAATGTCATTAGCAAGCATCAGCTGGAAGAAGTAGATTGTCACTCATAAAAGCAGGGTTGGCAGTTACACAGGCATACTGCCTTCAATATCACTCTAGAGAGACACACTTGTAGTATACACAACTCTGTATTGTGGCATTGGAGTGCAGTACAAACACCATATCTTTTATGTACACAGGGTGTTATAGGTGGTTGTTTGATTATGGTGAGGTTTTGGGGGGACAGTTAAGGCACCAGGTATTCTGAACTTAAGAAATGCATGTTTAGGGAGTTCCTGAAAACAAAGCAAAGAGAACTGAATTTTAGTGTCAGATAATTGAGTCTAGAAAGGATATTCAAGTGGATAATTGAAGGTTTAGCAATCATATATTTCTCTAAGATATTTAATTGTAATATGTAATTCAGTTTATTATTATTGTATAAAAATAATTGCAACTTTGAAGAACCAGAATAAATCAAACTTTTATAATTGTTTCTTTAGACTTCAGAATTTTTATATAGCTTGACATACATAACTTTATATTCTAAATATCCATAGTCTTTTGGTAATTAAAAATAATATAGACACTAGGAAGGTACATTTAAAATAAGAAATACATTAATTAAACTGATGTACTTTTTGAACACAAAATACGATTAATGGTACTTCTACATTATCATCTTATTGGTACTGGTTTTTCATAGCTTCTCAATGTTCCACTTTATTTCAGATCAGAGAATGAGAAAACAGCATCCTAATGCAATGATCCTAAATTATTTTATTTTATCTTATTTCTTTTTGGTACCAGGAATTGAAACTAGTGTTGCTATACCACTGAGCCACATTCTCAGCCCTTTTTAATTTTTTAATTTAATTTTTTATTTTTATTTTGAGACAAGGTCTCACTAAGTTAAGGCCTCACTCTAAATTGCTAAGGCTGGCCTTCAACTTGCAATCCTCCTGCCTCAGATTCCTGAGCTGCTGAGATTACAGGTGTGTGTCACCATGCTTAGGTGAATTACTTTATGTTTTGAACTATTTATTTGAGTAAAAGGATATCTACTTTTGTAATTTGTTACTATTTAAAGTCAATGCTTTTAAAAGATATTATAATTAATTAATTCTAATCACAAAGTCACATCATAAACATCTAATTAAAAGACTAAGAAACAAACAAAACCACCAAATTACATTGAAATATAAGAAAATTTGAATAACCAATTTTCAGAAATAATGTTGAAAACAAAAATTCAATCATGATGGTAAATCTTACTCTTCATTGAAATACTTTTCCATGTCTTTTAACTTTTGTTTTTTAGAGAGGCATTATGAATCTTATTATATCTAGTAATAGAATGAGTCAGACTAATAATTACTTGACATTCTTCTCTAAACATTCAACATACAGAGATTAATAGATGTCTATAAATGTACTAGTTAATTAATAAGTGTTGATAGTTCTTTTGGCTATATTTGCCAAAAGTAATTCAGACAACATCGTAAGACACAATTATAAACTTTCTATTGTAGAAGAAAAAGAAACAGGACAAATTTATAAGCAAGTTATTAAAAAATAGAACTATTAGAATTATGGGGAAAATATGTCCATATTTATAAATGAAACCATACCAAATTTTTTTGGCCTTACTAGACAAGGCATTATGTGTTAGCTTTCTATCACTATAACGAAACACCTGAGGAAATTGGCTTATAAAGAGAAATAGGTATTTTGGTTCATAGTTTTGAAGGTTATAGTTCATGACTGATTGGCTCCATGGTTTTGAGACTGAGAAGAGGCTACACATTATGATGGGAATGCATGGTAAAACAAAACTTCTCTCTACATCAGCCAGGACACAATAAAGGAAAGAGAAAGAGAACAGGGCCGGGGTCTCACAACTCTGTTTGAGAATATTTTCTCAAAGACCTAATAAGACACCAGGTCCCACTCCTCTTATTTTCCACCACTTCCTAACAGTGCTACACTAAGAACCTAAGCCTTTAACACATGGATCTTTGCAGAACATTTAAGATCCAAATTATTGTAGTGCAAAATGTCAACTGCCATATAACTTGTTTTAAATATATATGGTACTTACATTCTCCTAGCATCAAGATAACTTTCAGCATTTTTTTTTCTTGAATATATGAGGAATAGAGATCAACTGAATTAAAACTTTAAATAGTGGTTAAATATCTCTATACTTTATTATCCATATCAGCTTTAACCACGTTACCATATGTTTTTAAAGCCTGTAGGAAAATTTCAACTATTATTAAACCACAAACAGAGAAAAAGTTTTCTCTAATTGAAGAAAGGGAGAAATTGATGATGTAGGTAAAATCATTTAGAACAATTTGCCAAGGGTCTTCCAATTAAATTACTGTCAATGAAAATTTGTTACAGAGATTTCAAAATTTGGAAAAAGTTGAGTCCATTTTATGTTCACTTATTTAAACTTTTTTGCTTCTTAGTAAAACATTATTATAATAAAATATAATTTGATAGGAAAATACAACTTTCAAAGAAATATGGATGAGTAAATTATTTCATTTTCAAAGAAATATGGATGAGTAATTATGCATATTCTTAACATTACATTCTATTAAGAAAAATGATATTTGTGTCAAAATATAAGGAGTAAATATGTTTACAAGACTATATGTTTAGATTAAACAAAAGTAAAATTGAAACAACTAAAAGCTATGTTTATTATCTTCTTTTTTTTCCTATAATCTCACATTCCCCAAACTCACCACTAGTACAAAAACTGGCCTATTTCTATGATGATACTGGCAGTGATATATTTTAGCAACATGTGTATCATCATCTCTTCCTTGATGTATTTTTCAAGCACCATGTCCTGTGGAAAAGTGTCCAAGCACAGCTTTTTTCATTGCCTTAACACCAACTCACCATATTCTAGGCCTTTGCTCCTCACATTTTTACCAGTGAAAGCATCTTCAGAGCATTGTCAAGGTCTATTTACTATTTCAATTTGTACTATACTTAGTCTTTAGAAGTGAAAATTGTAATAATGAAACTTTCCTAATAAAAATCTCTAACTAATACCTGTTCATTTTAATGATATTCATGTCCATCATTTAGAGAAGTTGAATGTTCAAACTTTTCTAACATAAATGTGATTTTTCAGATCTGTCACTTCATTTAATGTAGAGCTCATGCAAACTACCCTAGACCTTTATAATACATATCATACATCCTTACATTTAAATCCTTATTCTGAGAACAAATTTAAATAAAATATTCTGTAAGTCTTCCTTAATCTTCCAAATCAAAAAATATCTCTCTTCCCTTTTATTAATTTGCAAAGGACCTTTACCTTTCATCATTATACACATTTGCATCTTCATGATATACCATCTTTAATACTGTAAATTAACTATGAAATGTTACTGTATCCACAACCTACCAACATACATACACAATATCAATGACCTCATTTGACAGATAGTAAGTTATCCAGAAATAAATCCCTAGATTAAATAAATCTTATCAACAATAAATTCAGAAATAAGTTAAAATAAGGAAAGAGTTCCCAAACTATCCCCTTGGACTATAAGTCAAGAAGATAAATATTTTGAAAATATTAGTAGTTAATTAATAACTTTAATAACTGGTTATTAAACATGTAGTTTCCTGTGATGAATGTAATAGACTATAGATTATAATTATGACAGGTTTCTACCTGTGTAGCTTTCAAATTGGGAAGAAATATAAAGAAGTTAGCAGATAGCAACACATATTATAATATTTTCCTGTAGAAAAAGATGGAAAGAATATTAGTTTAAAATATCCAGAAGAGATAATGAGACATCCCATAACCACAGTCCTGTCCTACACAGCTAGGTGGCTGTCAACCACAGAGGTAAAAATGAGATGCTTCCTGGAGCATCACTTGGATATTAAGTGAGTGTTTGTATACTTCACACAACTTCTCCAAGTCATTTGTTTCCTATGTCCATATAGAAATCGTTTTTTTTTTTGACTAGAGTAAATTTAAAAAAAAATTTTTTTAGTTGTAGATGGACACAATGTCTTTATTTTATTGCTTTGTATGTGGTGCTGAGGATTGAACCAGGGCTTCACGCATGCGAGGCAAGCGCTCTACCACTGAGCTACAATCCCAGCCCCATATAGAAATCTTCAAAGGAAGAAAAAATAAAACATTTCTAAACATTTCCAAAAAGGAAAAACAAACAGCAAAAACAACTGCTAGCAGCAATGCAAAAAATGATTAATAACTCAGAGTTAATGTGCTCAGTAAAACACATTAGAAATCAAGAAAAAATAATCTGAAAATTTTTGGAAGAAAATTACTACTGTTGGAAAATTTTGTAGCCAATCAACTTCTCTATCAAGTATGAAATTAAATATGGATCATTTCATACCTGAATGTTCTAAAAGCCTTTACTTTTCCTTATACCTAGATACCCTATCCAAAAATTAGCTTAAAAGAGGTAAAATACAAAAGGTAGGGAGATCATAACATTAGAGTTCACTCTCATTTTCTATAAATTGTAATATGAGATATGAACTATCCTTTATGCCATTCTATGTATTAACTTCTAATGGAATGGGAGGGCTACAGAGTTTCCTGTTTAAAATAACAAACACACAGTGCTCTTTATTGAAATCTATGGCTCCAAAATCAATCTTTCCAACCTGACTTAATTTTCCATATCTCTCACACAATCTACATAGCCATTATTATATAGATTTTTCAGAACCTTGTCAGAATGTTACAGATATGTTATAGAGCTACAACTGAAGCCTTCCCAATAATTTTTCATTTAATTATTCTTTGGTAATTAGTGAGCCAGTCTGCAACTATTACTAGAGATCTGGCAAATCAGTCTGTCTTGAGAGCAAATGTCTGAAGAAGAGTAGAGGCAGAATTTTACACTGGAGAATTGGTTGTAGGCTTTCCTTCTCTGTCTGGTACTTTTGACATCTGTTATGAAAAGTTGATGATTTCTCTTTTTTAAATCAGATTTCAAACTTCATTTATATCTTTTTGTATCCCTGATTTTAAGATATTAAGACTTTACTTTCACATATTCCTTTGTTTTTTTTTTTTTTTTTGGTACCAAGGATTGAACTCAGGGTACTCAACCACTGAGCCACATCCCCAACCCTATTTTGTGTTTTATTTAGAGACAGGGTCTCACTGAGTTGCTTAGTGCCTCGCTGTTGCCGAGGCTGGCTTTGAACTCACTATTCTCCTGTCTCAGCCTCCCAAAGTGCTGGGATTACAAGCATGGGCCAACAGCGCCTGGCTTACTTTCAGATATTCTTTATGACTTATTTCTAAAACATAAGGACCAATTCCGTCTTAAATTTTACATAGACCTACTTCTGTAATAAAAAAGGTAATTATTTGCCCAGTGAGGTGACATGAGCCTATAAATCCAGTAATTTGAGAGGCTGAGGCAGGAGGATTACAAGTTCCAGGTCAATACGGGCAACTTAACAGGACCCTGTCTCAAAATAATATGTAAAAATATCCAGAGATCTAACTCAGTGATGAAGCACTCCTGTGTATAATCCCCAGTACTACAAAAAAATTATGTATTTAGGTCAATGTTAAAAGTTATGGCCAAAGTTTCTCACTTAATGCATATTCTTTGGTCGTGATAAATTTGATCTATTGCCCATTTAAGGACAAACATGTTTATGTAATTTTAGTTAATAATCATAGACTATTTTCTTCTTACCCCAATAACGGATTTTATTATTCAGCACAATGTTTGATTCCTAGATGTAGTTATAATTTTATTTTAGCCAACCCATGTGGAAAGCAAAATTTCTGTTTATAAAAATGTCAGTGTACCATCACAAATTACACATACTTTTAAATTTCATACAGATCAGCAAGTATAAAAAGAAAACACGGGATGGGAGGAATGGCAAAAGTTTTACTACCAACTTTCAGTAATTATCTTCTCACAAAATGACAAGCTTCACAATTTTACTTAAGAATCAGAGTACTGAATTTACTTACAACCTTATCATGCTGACTCTGCCAGAATGTTTTGTGGAAATTCTGGCAAATATCAGAAAACAGTGATTTTTTCACAGAAAACACTAAATTGAGTCACTCATTTTATAAGGCAGTGATTGAAGATTCAGAACTCAGAGAGACAGACACAACTGATATTTGCCTTACAAACTATTTATTTCAATTGCACACAAGACAGTATTTCCTCAGCCTTATTATTTTCTTTCTTTTAAATATTCCACACGTCTGAGTAGTGATGACACTTTCTGTTGAAGTGGCAGACAAATGGGAATTCAATCTACATGGTGTTCCAGAGGTGAGTCCTCTAAACTTTGATTGGAAAAATCAAAGTAATACAAAACAAAACCAAATGGAAAAAATTTATGATGAATTTCTTAAGGAAAAAATTGGATTTCTTAGATTGACATAAAAAGCTAACATTCAGTGAGAACATCATATGTATAGCAGATATTAAACAGTGTATATTAAATAGTGTATTCTTTTGTCTAGTTAATTTTTGCACTTGTTTCCTAGTAGGCACTGATTACTTGGATCTGCTTCTTGTTTCTTATATGTCTGTTTCTGAAATTAGACTATCTCAAAAGATGATAGTTAATCTGAGTAACCCTTAAAACAGTCCTTGTGTACAGTCCTGAAATTAATTTGGAGTCTGGGATTGCTCTATTTTCTAAATTTAAAAATTGTCCCTAGAAATGGACTAGAACTCTTAAAGATAACCCAATAAGGACTGGTAGGTTGAAAATCTGACCTTTTATAGTGTTTGTTGTTATTATTGTTTTGCACTGGAGATTGCACCCAGAGGTGCTTAATCATTGAGCCATATCCCCAGCTCTATTTGTTTATTTATTTTTGAGAGAGGTGCTTAGGTCCTGACTAATTTGCTGAGGCCTGTCTGAAACTTGCAATCCTCCTGTCTCAGCTTCCTAAATGCTGGGATCACAGGGGAGCACCACAAGCCTGACCCTGTTGCAGTTTTAACACTGCGCATAGCTCTGGCTTGCAGATGTGAGTTTCCATGCTTCTCACATGCATGTTTTTCATCCATTGACATAACCTTCAGGAATTTCTTTTACAATAAAACAAGAAACTCAAGTCTTCTTGAGTAAAATATAAATATATATTTGCCATGATATTTTATAGGCAATGAAAATCTCACATAAAAATTATTGTTCTTTAGAAAACTTGTTTTGGAGAGTTTTTAATTTTGAAAAATTTAGGCAATATTATACATACAGAACTTGTGTAATTCTGTGGAAGCAGCTAAACCATTAAATTTTTTTTTTGGTTGAAATAATAAAATCAGTTACAAAATATCCTGAACACGAGCAATATTGTAATACAGATAGACAAATGGGAATTATAGGATAAAGTTATTATAGATAACAGAAAAATTAGAATATTAACAGTTAAACAACTCCTGAGGAAAGCAATTATAATTGGAGATGAATTAAGGTAATTAACATATGAGCATTGTATATTCCTAATTTTTAATACTGTAGCATCAATAAATTAAATATTTAAATCTCCCTCACTCTTGAATTGCTTCTATTTGTTTTAAGTCACATGATATAAGCAGTTCTATTTGAAGTCATGTAATCCAATTAAATGTGATATTTAATTCAAGTAGCTTGAAACATAATTGAAAGTTGAATTCTTAATTTTCATGCAAGACAACTCAATTCTAGTTTACTACTTCCATTAATCAGGATTGGTGACAAATCACATATTGTTATTTGTTAAGAATTGAAAAACTGGGTCACATGATGAAAGAATAAAACATCTCAAATCCTGGGGCTGGGATTGTAGCTCAGTGGTAGAGCGCTTGCCTCGCATGTGTGAGGTCCTGGGTTCGATCCTCAGCACCACATACAAAGCAATAGAATAAAGACATTGTGTCCATCTACAACTAAAAAAAATGTTTAAAAAAAAACATCTCAAATCCTGTTCAGATAGTAAAAGATGTACAGTATTCACAATTTTCCCATTATCTGGATAAAGAGGCTTATCAGGGTTCAAATCATTTGTTAGACAATAAATGTATGTTAATGATTTAATAGGTGAACTCTATCTTCCATATTGCTCTAATTGTGCATTCATATAGTGAACTTGGAAGAGTTACTTTATTCATGAATATTTCCATTAGATATCTTGAATGAGGCATTGAGGGTTTAGTTACCAGCAGTTCATAAGATTTGTCTGGCATCACATGCTGCTCAGATGCTGAAAATCTTGGTGGACATAGGTCATTACAGAACCCCTACCAGAATGTGGAAACCACAGGACACACGGGAAATAGTGAGCAAAATCTCTAACCCTCAATTAATGTTAGACAGATAACCAAGATTGAGAGCACAAAGCTATTTTTGGAAATCCAGTTTTTTGCATTAAAATAATAGAACTGTTAATGTTGACATACCTAAAATGCTATATTACAATTTGAAAGCATTCTTCATTGAACTTGCAACAAACCCCATTGAACTTAATGGTAGATACCAACAGTTTGCCATGATTAAGAATTACTTAATTAGAAACTTGGAAAGAGAAAATAATCTGTCTCTGTTCTGTGATGTGTCTCGATGTCATGAAACTTGAATCATATGGAGCCATTTTCAGTCACATGTCTATAAACAGATGTTTGCTGGTAGATGGAATCTCAGCTTAGCTCTCCACTCTAAAAACCATACCTAGACACCGTGAGACCTTTCTTTTGGGGCTATTTTAATTTTCCTTACAAAATGGTGGCTACATTCAAAGAATAAGTATCCTAAGAACAAGGTGGAACCAGATGACTTTTATAATAAAACTCAGAATTCAAAAACCTCAGTTTTTCATATTTTGTTGACTAAAGCAGTGAGAAAGGCACAAATGGTTTAAGGAAAAGATAAATTCATAGAAGTGCCAAGTGATAGTGAAGTACCAAGTTTCTGGAACAGCCATGGGATGGGCCATATTATATTGGCATCTTTTGAAACTGCAATATGCCACAGATAATTAGAAGCATTTATAGCATACAATTACACTCAAATGATTATAACAAGCAGTTGAATTTACCAGCTCCATGGCTCCTTTTTAATAAAATTTAACTTGTACCTAGAAAGCCTATTGTCACATAAATGAGAAAGACTTAAAATACTTGAGAACACTTTGGAAAAGCAAAAGTAACTAAAAATTCTTTAAAAATGTAAAACACAGTATATTCATCTGTTAATTGACTAACACTGAAATGAATCTAAAACAAATATTATCCCAGGTCTAAGAGAATAATAGGACTCTTTTTTCTCCCCTCTTTATTTATTTTTTGCCTATGTTTTCTGGACTCTTTGAGCAAAGAAAAACAAGGGGAATGTATGTACTAGCCTTTGATTTTAGAGGTGTAGTTTTGAATGTCCAGAGGAACATGTGGTTTTATAAGGAGCAGTCTTTTCAGGTTATTATTATTATTTTTTTTAGTTTATGTTTATCTTTTTCTTAGTAATTTTCCTCAATTTCGAACATTCAAAGGGACCAAGGGAATCAGAAATTTTATTATAGGAGTTTTTTACATGGTAATATTTATTCTAATGAATAAAACAGTTGGCAAGTACTTTTGTAATTGATGAAATGTTTCTTCTACATTTCCTTCCATATTGTTCTGCTCAAATCAATAGGGTGGGAAGGCAGAGAATGATTGATTGTTTGTTCACATCAAAGATTTTAGTACATGATGGAAGAAAAACATAATAATTCCTAATATTTACATGACACAAAAACATCCTCAAATTTCACAAAAACTGAATATGTTCATAGGTCAATATTATTGTCATATTGTGGAGGTTTTGATTAGCAGTCTTGCCTTGCTGTTTATAATTTAATAAAAAAAAATTTTAGACTTGTCTGGATCCAAGAACTTTTTTAGTGAATAATAAAATTCCACATGACATATTTTTCATTTTTGAAGTTGAAAAGATTTATTGAGGATTGTGTTGCAGATGACCTGGTCTATCAAACCAGATGAAGCAAAAAAAGTGGTGGTTTGAAAAAGGTCCTCATTTTACTTTGAAATAATTTGTACAGTTTATTCTATAGTTTTTTATTTTTTATTGTAAATATGAGAGCATATATCCTCTACAATTCATATATATATTTTAAACCTAAACTTATTCTGGTATACTGTCCCCCAGTCTTTAGCTAATTATAATTATATAAAATTCTGCCTACATTTAGGGTGTATAGTTGACTCTACTCACCAGTATGGATTGTTAAGAGATCATATCCATTATCATGTATTTGTAGGTTAGTTGAGATTGATTTGTGGTTCTCACGCTCTAGTTAAATACTCTAAATATCACTATGGTTTTTTCATGAGGAAGATATTTCTTGTTTATAAAGTATGCTATACTCTGATCCAAATTAAGTCCACAATTAATTTTACCTTGTATCAAAATATTCTTTGACATCATGAAAGAATTTTAAATATACATTCTGAAGTTATGTATCATTTCATATGATAAAAGTTTTTCCAGACAACAAAAATACTTTCACACTTCAAATCCCACAGAAACTTGTAAAGTACACACACACATACACATACAGACACATTTTTGTCTTTGTTATATTTTTTACTTTTCTATGTACCTTTAGATAAGGCAAAAAAAATCAAAGGAAAATCTATGCATCAACCTTTGATTATGAAGTTGTAGTTATATATCATTCCATGAAAGGTACATATAAGTAAATATATATGGAAATGGATATTATATATAAATATATCTCCATATACATATGGAACTAACAAGTCATTCATCTGTACCATTTTATTATTATCCATCAAAGGTAAGATAAACAAAATTACTAAAAAATTAAATATTCAATAAATTTTATAATTTTGTCCAAATTTACAGAAAAAAATAGTTTTCTGGGAAGTAGTATTTATAATGCAGTACACAGGTTATTTAGATTACCACACATGAGGCAATCTAACAACAAGCACTTGAACTTACTTCAATTTACCAGCTCCATTTCTCCTTTTTAATAAAATTTAATTTGTACCTAGAAAGCATATTGTCACACAAATGAGGAAGATTTAAAATACTTGAGAACACTTTGGCAAAAGCAAAAGTGACTAAAAACTCTCCAAGTGTAAAACACAATATATTCACCTGTTAATTGACTAACATTGAAATGAATCTAAACTTTGTTCACAAATTTAAATCATCATCTTATACTTTAAATCATTATCATAAACTAATGTACTCTTGGTGTCATTTTGAGAACCTGAAGTTTGTCAGCTGAATGTGAGATCAATACAATTTCTAAGATATGTAATTGTTTCTCACATAGATTCTCAGACATTTTTGTTTCCTGCATTGTTACAGCCCAAGACAGTACATGGACTGAATCACTTTTCAACACCGAGTCATTTGGACATCAACTCTATTAATGTATTATTTTATGACCAACTTTGATGTATATCTTACTTTGCTTTATACCTCAATGTGCTACCCAGTCAGCCTTGTCAGACAAGCTCAGGCCATTACTTGCAAAGCTTAAGAGTAATATTCTCTTCCTAAAGCATTCTGCTTTTTGGCAAGGTGGTTCTTCTTTTCACGAATAAAGCATTTATGAAATAAGTGAGCCATATGATAATATTAGAGAATTACAGTTATAAAACATACAGACTTTTAGAACATTTGAAGGTAAACTCAAATGATGCTGGAGTTTATACAATTAAATACTTTTCACTGTGAATAAGATTTTATATTTATTCACTAATGTCTTGACAGTTCTTCAGCCCTACAAAGATATATTATTATTATTATTATTAATTATTATTTATTGAGGCTATTCTAAAATGTGTTAAGTAATATTTTATCCTGGTTTTAACTTGTATTTCTCTAATAACTAATGACATCTCATTTTCAGTTTGTTTTGTTTCATTACAAATTGTATGACTTCCTCATATGTTTTGAAAATTAACCTCTTATCAGACATGTGATTTTGAAATGATACTTCCATCTTGTAATTTTCCCTTTCACTGTGTTTACTGCTACTTTTGCTACACTGAAGTCATTTAATTTGATGTATTGTGAATTATCTATTTATACTTTTGTTGCTTATGCATTTAGATTCATATTTAAAAAATATTTACCAAGGTGAAAATTATGAAAGTTTCCTTTGTGTTTCTTTCTAGGAGATTGGTCATATGCCACACAGAATGCATCACTAATTATTTGTTGAATGAAAAAATATTCTGCCTTAACACTAATAGTGTAAATGAATTCATTTCAACTTTTTATCACTAAGTGCCATATCACTACCCTTGGATTAACACTGCAATAGATTTCAATTTCAGCACATCTACTGAATATAGAGATGTGAGCAAGCCATTTTACACATATGAATCTTAGCTTTATCATTAATGAAAATAAATAAGCCATTCATGTTCTTTCATAGTTAAAGTAATTAAGTTATGAAAGATAGATGAGAGAGCAGAGAAGGAACAATGAATGAGAAGTATACAATATAAAACTGTGAAGGACAACACTCTACTAATTTCTAAGCTATGTTGAAAGATATGCTTTTATATGACGCCTAGTTATAATGAAGGTAGAAAAAAGAGACTGGAGAATGGAAGGATACAACCTGAGAAAACAAAAACCTCCTTTCTTTTTTCTCCATCACTGTTCCACAGTCTTTTTAATACTATCTTTTTTTGTCCTCTTATTTTTCATTTTGTAGAATCCCTCTGAGTGGGGATAGTACTAGATCTTTGCACAGGCTTGGAGTTCTATGTTTTTTCCTTTGCACATCTATCTGCAATATTTATCATTTTTTTTTTGTATTTCTTTTGCATTTTCTCTCTACTTCCCATGTTGTTAAAAATATACTGAAGAGATGTACCATGATTAAAAAAAAAGGATGAAAAATAAATTTATGATGAAAATATCTATTTGTGTATTCAAATTCCTCAATGAGATTTTTTAAATGGGTATTTGAAAAACTGAATACTGCATTTGATCAAATAAAAAATGATTTATGATTTACTAACCTCAACTGATCTAGAATTATTGCAAATGCAATCGTTACAAATATTCATATCTTACATTAATAAAATAGTACACACTTAGGTGCACAAATGCTGAGTGATTTTTTCTTATTGCTGAGAGTTCACAGAAAAATTATTATATATTTTACATTAAAGAGATAACATAGCTTTTAAATTATCACTAAATATATGAATGTGTGCTCAGCATTTTAATAACCAGGAAAGTATGCATTAAATTTAAATTGAGGCCTGCAATAATGATTCTACCTAAAAATATGTCATCATAAACCACATGGTAGTTGTTATTATTTCAAAATAAGCCATATTTCAGAGTTAATATTGCATACCAATTCTTCATCTTCAAAACAATCATGCCATTAACATCTATTTTTATACTTTGCATACATCCCCAGGTTACCATATCATTTTTATTTTTGTTCATAGTCTTTTGCTATTATTTTTAGAAGATTATGTCATATTCCTCTTCATAGCTTGCAAATCTTTATATGCTAATAAAAACTGCATTATTTCTTTAGACTAAAGTCATTATGGAATAAGTTATTATATTATCTATTTCTTTTAGCTGTCATGACAAAATTTTTGAGTTTATTTTTCTGTTTCCTCAAGAATTAAATCTTG